>JAMQGT020012705.1:0-112240 GCA_024447675.2 Pterophyllum scalare | reverse complement strand
TGTCCTGCAAGAAGAATGGCTTAAAATCCCTCTGACCACTGTGCAGGACTTGTATATGTAATTCCCAAGATGAACTGACGCTGAATTGGCCGCAAAAGGAGGCCCTACACCATACTAATAAATTATTGTGGTCTAAAACCAGGTGTTTCCGTTTCATCGTCCAACCACTGTATATATTTTTTTTCTTTTAGTGGTGGAAACAAACTTCCATACTTAGTCACCTTGACAAATCCTGAATTACAACTCAAAAATAACAGCTCCACCAATTACCACTGTCATCCTAAAAAACTGGCTATGTCATAATCATGAGAAAAAGCAACTGGAATCAGACATTTTTTGAGGAACTGACACTTTTGTATCGATCATAGATTAATCTATTAGTTATGTTGAAGAAAAAACAAGAAATAATCAATATAGAGAGATAGCTTTTTTTTTTTTTTTTTTTACATTACAGACATTAGAAAAGCTTAAAATGGAAAACCTAGGAGGTGAGTTTTTAATTATTTAAAGCCAATTAAAAAGATAACAGTCCTGTTTATGATTCTCTCACCCCTCCTGTGCCATGCTCAACCTCTCTCTGACATTATGGATGCGCAAGCCTGCAGCCACTCCTTTAAGCTCATACATCACTGGATAAAGGTTAAGGAAGAGAATGCTCCTCAGACAATGGGCCCATGAAAGGGCATGTGTAAGTTATTTTGCAGAGCTTTCTCTCCCCCACAATGAAGAGGGAAAATTGGAGAATTGGAACTTTCTAGAGGAGCATAATTCAGACAGAAACAAAAACTATGCAAGAACTTCTACCCTGAGAAAAATAGGCTGACTGAGGTTTGCTGTGAAAATGCAGAGATAATTTCTCTAGACCATCTCTCCCAAAGTCCTCACAGGAAGGCCAGCAGCCATGTATATAAAGAGTTTTGGTGAGGGAGGAGAGAAACAGCAAAGGGAGGTGGAGAATGGCAAAGTAATAACTCACTGAGTTAGCTTTTCATAGTGCTACTAAATGGATGATGCTGGTAAAAATTTCAGTATTAGCAATTAATATTGGCATTCAGCTTTTAAGAAAAATTAGTTCTTGTCATCCTTGGGACTCCTCTCTTTGTCAAGCTTGTCTTCTTGTGCACCTCTGGACCGCTTCCAGCCAGGCTACTTTTAGATCACTCTCTGGAAGTTCCATGTATTCAGCTTTGTACAGAGCAAATATAATTTTTCTGTGTCAAACTGACTTGAATGTCAAGTGAAGGACCTTGAACTGAAGGTCAGATGGTGATGAAAGGATTGTCCAAGCCCAAAGACAGCACATCAGTTAGGAGCACAGCCATGGAGACTTCTTTTTTTTAATGTTCACAGGGTTGTGCAGTATGGATTTTACCCCCATGGTCAGACTGTAAACATGTAGTTCTACTATAATGTCCCGATGTGTCTGAAGGACAACATTGTTAAGAAATAAGCTGAACAGTGGTGAATGCCATGGTGGCTAGCACAACGTGCATTAAAACACAGGACTTTTTTTTTTTTTTTGCCACACCAGCATGATTGTTACTCACAATCAGTGTGCAAGCACAAACTGTTTGTAGCACACTCAAACACATGCTTGCTTATTGATGTTTACCTGGATATTTGACCTGGATGAGTGTGAGAATAGAAGACTGTTTTCACATGTATCTGATTCATGGGGGCAATGTGACACCATAAATCAGTGTAGTCCAGTATTTAACTTAGAAATGTCCATCCATCCATCCATCCATCCATCCATCTTACACCGCTTATCTGGGTCTGGGCTGTGGGAGTGGGAGTCTAAGCAGAGAAGCCCAGACTTCCCCCTCCCTGACCACCTCCTCCAGCTCATTGGGGAGGACACTAAGGTGTTCCCATACCAGCCTAGAGACATAATGTCTCTAATGAGTCCTGGGTCAACCCTGTGGCCTCTTCGGAGAAGGACATGCTCTGAATACCTCACCTAGGAGGCCTCCTAGTCAGATGCCCAAACCATCTTAACTGGCTCTGTTCAATGTGAAGGAGTAGTGGTTCTACTCTGAGACAGTCCCAAATGACCGAGCTCCTCACCCTATCCCTAGCCACCCTTCGAAGGAAACTTATTTTTGCATATTTTTGTATCCACGATCTCATTCTTTCAGTCACTACCCAGAGCTCATGACCATAGGTGAGGGTAGGGATGTACATTGACGAATAAATCAACAGCTTTGCTGTCATGCTCAGTTCTCACTTCACCACAGTGGAGCGCTACAGCATCCACATCACTGCAGATGCAGCCACAATCCATCTGTCAGTCTCTCCCTTCACTCATGAACAAGACCCCAAGATACTTAAACTCCTCCACCTGGGGTAGACTATCATGCCTGGGAACTCCACCCTTTTCCAGTGCACTCCACTTGTTTCTGTTGGTACCTGCCAGCTGCCTCTGGAGTCCTGCAAGCCAAACAAGCCCGACAGGACACCTTCAACTTGATGGCTCCCTGCACCTTTGGTGTCTACCATCTGGTTCAGGGATTGCCACCACGACAGGCACCAACTACCATGTGGCTACAGCTTCATACAGCTGTCTTGGCAATGCAGGTGTGAAACATAGCCCATTCAGACTCAGTGTCCCCAACCGCCCTTGGAGTACTGCTGGAGGTGGGAAGATCTCATGGATCAGGGCCTCTGCCAGACATTCCCAGCACACCCTCACGGTATGTTTGAAATGTGATGTTTTAATTTTAAACATTGCACTCAAACACACTGAAATGAATGGTCTTACAAAGAAGAAGAGAGAAAAGTTGTTTATTCATAGTGACAAATTCTGTGTTTCTTTATGAGAAAGGGAGAAGATAGTTTTTTAGAAAAAAAAAAGTAATTTAACAGTTTATGGTTTTATTAAATTATATTAAACACAAATCACAATTTATTTTAAACATATTAAACACATTTTAAACATAATGAGGAAAATGAATTATTTTGTGATGTATCATTGAGCAGCTTTAGGTCTGCAATGGTCTTTTAAATGGAGCAAAACAATATGTTTCAATTAAGTAATAAATGTTTATTTATGCTTATTTATGTGTGAATTATATAATTATATAGTAATTATATAAAATGAAATATTTATGAGTCATATATTAGAATTTTTTCTCTATTAATGTATACAAAAATCACATAAACATTAAAACAAACTTGTGATGAATCCATTTTATCAAGCAAATCAACATCACAAAGATGTACCTTTGGTTGGCATTAAACAGCCACAGTGGAGGTGTGTCTTAATGCATGTTTACATCAACTTTCTCAGTCAGCTGCTTTTTTGTGTTTGACCTGAGTCTTATCTAGAAATGTAATGTGCTTATCCCCAGTTAAAGCACTGTGGGGATTTTGGCTCCACTGCTCATTGATGTCTTTACCACTAGAGCCTAACATCAGCTGCCAGAACCCAGAAAAGGTATAATTACATTTTTATTGATGACTTTATCAAGCAGAGTAAAGAGGCTGTCTTACTAATAATGCCATGCAGGTATGGTGTTTAAATCCCTATCCTGCTGAAATCAGCAGACCATACCTTTGGTGTTTTTCCTCAAGCAGATTTTTGACAATGAAAAATGTCCGTATTCTCGAGTTCAGACTGAGGGAATGAGTGTAAGGAGCATGTGTGTGTGTGTGTGTGTGTGTGTGTGTGTGTGTGTGTGTGTGTCCAGTATATGTGTGAGCAAGAAAAATAGAGACTGCTACAGAGAGAGTGTCTGCATTTGATAAGCGATCATCATTGTGTGTAAGAATCTCAAAGCAAGTTGCATGAACAGTGTACAGTGGTTTAGTTTGGTGGGAAGACCTTGCAAAATGAATTTGTTCAGTCAGTGAGCTCCCTGGTACTGTTCTCCTTGATTAGTAGAATAAGGTGTCTGGATGGGTCCCTGCACAGTGTGATCATTCCCTTACCAGCTGGCCTTCACAACCCCACATGAGATAGATAGAAACACTACACATGCATTGGCATATTTATCTCCATGCTCTCACATACACACTACAACACACACATATCCCACCATAACAGACAGGCTTTTAACAGATTGGGAGTAAGGGGTAATGCCTCCTTCAGCTATTCTGCAGGCCACTCAGTTGGGGAAGGAGCCATAAGATTTATGGCTGACAGACACTTAATAGGTCCTTCTTTGCATTCCTCCACCATCTTTCACCTCTTCTCCTTTCCCTCACTCACCATACCTTTTGTTGATCATGCTGACATAAGCTGAAAAACGTCATTGTGGTTCGAGTTGTTCAGGTTTCTCACTGCTCTGTGATGGTGTCCTGATTAAACTCCTCTCATGAGAAGCTTGTGACCTGCACAAAAGCTAACATAGCAAGAGACAAGGTGCATATAGGATGCAAGACTGTGGTCCAGCGTTACAAAGCAGGAAAAACTACTAGTGATTACACTGTGTGTAAGCACTAGTAGATTGTCAGGTTTGTCAGATTACTTGTAGCAGTCTTCTTATGTTGCATTCAAAAGAAGACTGTGTGGGTATGTGTGTGTATTTTATTAAAGTCTTGATAAATCTCCTGCTAGCGGCTCCATTATTATTATTATTTTTTGGAACCTGGTAGAGTGGCTTTGCATGGTTCACAGTTTCATAAACATCCGTGATGCAGCCCCTGAGTTCATCCTCCATTTGAAACAAGCAATTTTACTGTCCTTCACTTTAAGTTCACCCTCCCTTTAAACTAGTTGAACTGGCTAAAGTAGTGATTTTATTTTTCAGCAGGAACAGAAAAAATTTACTTTCTATCACAAAAAGAAAATTAGACTTATTTAGGCAAACAAAATCAAGGAGTACTCCCATGCAGAGGGCTGGACAAAGTTTTCCACATGGACAGAGCAGGTGAGTGGGACTGCTTTGCTCAGAGTAGAGCTATTCCCAGCCTGGGATAACCATATTAAAGAAGTCTCCACTTTTTGAGGCCAAACAGATCTAAGAGAAGAAAAACCTGTTTGAAATTAGTCCAATCAATCAGTCTGAATCCAAACTGGGATTGTTTGTACATACAATCGTGAAAAAGATACAACACATTCTTTCAATTCTAAGGTTTTACCTTTCGGGACATGAGAAAAAAAATCATCTGGTCTTCACCAGGTTCTAAAATTAGGTAAATACAACTGCCAATGAAGAGCAACACATGGCACATAAGTCATTATGTATTTAACAAAAGCTAAACCAAAATGCAGAAGAAGTGTCTGTAAAGCAAAGTACACACCATGATTTAGTAGCTTGTAAAACCACCTTTAGCAGCAATAACTTGAAGTAATTATTTTGTGCATGACCTGATCAGTCTCTCACATTGCTATAGAGCAATTTTGGCCCACTGTTTTTTTACAATGTTGCTTCAGTTCATTGAGGTTTGCAGGCATTCATTTAAGCACAGCAGTCTTTACACCCGCCATAATATTTTAATCAGGTTGAGGTCTGGACTTTGACCGGGCCATTGCAGCCCCTTGAATTTTTTCTTTTTCAGCCTTGCTGGTATTCTTTGGATCATTGTCCTGTTCTGTGACCCAGTTTTGGCAAAGCTTCAGCTTTGACACATTGGCTCGAGAATACTTTGGTATTCAGACGAGTTCATGGTCAAGGTACCCAGGACATATGGCTGCAGAACAAGCCAAAATCATCAACCGTCTACCACCTTGCTTGTAGTGCTGGCTGGTTCCTGAATCAACAGGTTAATTAGTTAAATCTTTCTACTAAATCATGAATCTGAGGTCTCCATTAACCCTGATCATATGAGTCCTCTGACCAGCAGCAGCTGGTCAGAGGACTCATATGATCAGGGTTAATGGAGACCTCAGATTCATGATTTAGTAGAAAGATTTAACTAATTAACCTGTTGATTCAGGAACCAGCCAGCACTACAAGCAAGGTGGTAGACGGTTGATGATTTTGGCTTGTTCTGCAGCCATATGTCCTGGGTACCTTGACCATGAACTCGTCTGTAATACCAAAGTATTCTCGAGCCAATGTGTCAAAGCTGAAGCTTTGCCAAAACAGGGTCACAGAACAGGACAATGATCCAAAGAATACCAGCAAGGCTGAAAAAGAAAAAATTCAAGGGGCTGCAATGGCCCGGTCAAAGTCCAGACCTCAACCTGATTTAAAATCCTATGGCGGGTGTAAAGACTGCTGTGCTCTTAAATGAATGCCTGCAAACCTCAGTCAACTGAAGCAACATTGTAAAAAAACAGGGTGGGCCAAAATTGCTCTATAGCAATGTGAGAGACTGATCAGGTCATGCACAAAATAATTACTTCAAGTTATTGCTGCTAAAGGTGGTTTTACGAGCTACTAAATCATGGTGTGTACTTTGCTTTACAGACACTTCTTCTGCATTTTGGTTTAGCTTTTGCTTAAATACATAATGACTTATGTGCCATGTGTTGCTCTTCATTGGCAGTTGTATTTACCTAACTTTAGAACCTGGTGAAGACCAGATGATTTTTTTTCTCATGTCCCGAAGGTAAAACCTTAGAATTGAAAGAATGTGTTGTATCTTTTTCACGATTGTATGTACAAACAATCCCAGTTTGGATTCAGACTCATTGATTGGACTAATTTCAAACAGGTTTTTCTTCTCTTAGATCTGTTTGGCCTCAAAAAGTGGAGACTTCTTTAATATGGTTATCCCAGGCTGGGAATAGCTCTACTCTGACAAAGCAGTCCCACTCACCTGCTCTGTCCATGTGAAAACTTTGTCCAGCCCTCTGCATGGGAGTACTCCTTGATTTTGTTTGCCTAAATAAGTCTAATTTTCTTTTGTGATAGAAAGTAAATTTTTTCTGTTCCTGCTGAAAAATAAAATCACTACTTTAGCCAGTTCAACTAGTTTAAAGGGAGGGTGAACTTAAAGTGAAGGACAGTAAAATTGCTTGTTTCAAATGGAGGATGAACTCAGGGGCTGCATCACGGATGTTTATGAAACTGTGAACCATGCAAAGCCACTCTACCAGGTTCCAAAAAATAATAATAATAATGGAGCCGCTAGCAGGAGATTTATCAGAGACTTTAATAAAATACACACACATACCCACACAGTCTTCTTTTGAATGCAACATAAGAAGACTGCTACAAGTAATCTGACAAACCCTGACAATCTACTAGTGCTTACACACAGTGTAATCACTAGTAGTTTTTCCTGCTTTGTAACGCTGGACCACAGTCTTGCATCCTATATGCACCTTGTCTCTTGCTATGTTAGCTTTTGTGCAGGTCACAAGCTTCTCATGAGAGGAGTTTGAATCAGGACACCATCACAGAGCAGTGAGAAACCTGAACAACTCGAACCACAATGACGTTTTTCAGCTTATGTCAGCATGATCAACAAAAGGTATGGTGAGTGAGGGAAAGGAGAAGAGGTGAAAGATGGTGGAGGAATGCAAAGAAGGACCTATTAAGTGTCTGTCAGCCATAAATCTTATGGCTCCTTCCCCAACTGAGTGGCCTGCAGAATAGCTGAAGGGGGCATTACCCCTTACTCCCAATCTGTTAAAAGCCTGTCTGTTATGGTGGGATATGTGTGTGTTGTAGTGTGTATGTGAGAGCATGGAGATAAATATGCCAATGCATGTGTAGTGTTTCTATCTATCTCATGTGGGGTTGTGAAGGCCAGCTGGTAAGGGAATCATCACACTGTGCAGGGACCCATCCAGACACCTTATTCTACTAATCAAGGAGAACAGTACCAGGGAGCTCACTGACTGAACAAATCCATTTTGCAAGGTCTTCCCACCAAACTAAACCACTGTACACTGTTCATGCAACTCTGCTTCGAGAATTCTCACACACAATGATGATCGCTTATCAAATGCAGACACTCTCTCTGTAGCAGTCTCCTATCTCTTCTCTGCTCACACATATACTGGACCACACACACACACACACACACACACACACACACACACACACACGTGCTCCTCACACTCATTCCCTCAGTCTGAACTCAGAACACGGGCATTTTTCATTGTCAAAAATCTGCTTGAGGAAAAACACCAAAGGTATGGCTCTGCTGATTTCAGCAGGATAGGGATTTAAACACCATACCTGCATGGCATTATCTAGTAAGACAGCCTCTTTACTCTGCTTGATAAAGTCATCAATAAAAATGTAATTATACCTTTTCTGGGTTCTGGCAGCTGATGTTAGGCTCTAGTGGTAAAGACATCAATGAGCAGTGGAGCCAAAATCCCCACAGTGCTTTAACTGGGGATAAGCACATTACATTTCTAGATAAGACTCAGGTCAAACACAAAAAAGCAGCTGACTGAGAAAGTTGATGTAAACATGCATTAAGACACACCTCCACTGTGGCTGTTTAATGCCAACCAAAGGTACATCTTTGTGATGTTGATTTGCTTGATAAAATGGATTCATCACAAGTTTGTTTTAATGTTTATGTGATTTTTGTATACATTAATAGAGAAAAAATTCTAATATATGACTCATAAATATTTCATTTTATATAATTACTATATAATTATATAATTCACACATAAATAAGCATAAATAAACATTTATTACTTAATTGAAACACATTGTTTTGCTCCATTTAAAAGACCATTGCAGACCTAAAGCTGCTCAGATGATACATCACAAAATAATTCATTTTCCTCATTATGTTTAAAATGTGTTTAATATGTTTAAAATAAATTGTGATTTGTGTTTAATATAATTTAATAAAACCATAAACTGTTAAATTACTTTTTTTTTTTAAAAAACTATCTTCTCCCTTTCTCATAAAGAAACACAGAATTTGTCACTATGAATAAACAACTTTTCTCTCTTCTTCTTTGTAAGACCATTCATTTCAGTGTGTTTGAGTGCAATGTTTAAAATTAAAACATCACATTTCAAACATACCGTGAGGGTGTGCTGGGAATGTCTGGCAGAGGCCCTGATCCATGAGATCTTCCCACCTCCAGCAGTACTCCAAGGGCGGTTGGGGACACTGAGTCTGAATGGGCTATGTTTCACACCTGCATTGCCAAGACAGCTGTATGAAGCTGTAGCCACATGGTAGTTGGTGCCTGTCGTGGTGGCAATCCCTGAACCAGATGGTAGACACCAAAGGTGCAGGGAGCCATCAAGTTGAAGGTGTCCTGTCGGGCTTGTTTGGCTTGCAGGACTCCAGAGGCAGCTGGCAGGTACCAACAGAAACAAGTGGAGTGCACTGGAAAAGGGTGGAGTTCCCAGGCATGATAGTCTACCCCAGGTGGAGGAGTTTAAGTATCTTGGGGTCTTGTTCATGAGTGAAGGGAGAGACTGACAGATGGATTGTGGCTGCATCTGCAGTGATGTGGATGCTGTAGCGCTCCACTGTGGTGAAGTGAGAACTGAGCATGACAGCAAAGCTGTTGATTTATTCGTCAATGTACATCCCTACCCTCACCTATGGTCATGAGCTCTGGGTAGTGACTGAAAGAATGAGATCGTGGATACAAAAATATGCAAAAATAAGTTTCCTTCGAAGGGTGGCTAGGGATAGGGTGAGGAGCTCGGTCATTTGGGACTGTCTCAGAGTAGAACCACTACTCCTTCACATTGAACAGAGCCAGTTAAGATGGTTTGGGCATCTGACTAGGAGGCCTCCTAGGTGAGGTATTCAGAGCATGTCCTTCTCCGAAGAGGCCACAGGGTTGACCCAGGACTCATTAGAGACATTATGTCTCTAGGCTGGTATGGGAACACCTTAGTGTCCTCCCCAATGAGCTGGAGGAGGTGGTCAGGGAGGGGGAAGTCTGGGCTTCTCTGCTTAGACTCCCACTCCCACAGCCCAGACCCAGATAAGCGGTGTAAGATGGATGGATGGATGGATGGATGGATGGACATTTCTAAGTTAAATACTGGACTACACTGATTTATGGTGTCACATTGCCCCCATGAATCAGATACATGTGAAAACAGTCTTCTATTCTCACACTCATCCAGGTCAAATATCCAGGTAAAGATCAATAAGCAAGCATGTGTTTGAGTGTGCTACAAACAGTTTGTGCTTGCACACTGATTGTGAGTAACAATCATGCTGGTGTGGCAAAAAAAAAAAAGTCCTGTGTTTTAGATGCACGTTGTGCTAGCCACCATGGCATTCACCACTGTTCAGCTTATTTCTTAACAATGTTGTCCTTCAGACACATCGGGACATTATAGTAGAACTACATGTTTACAGTCTGACCATGGGGGTAAAATCCATACTGCACAACCCTGTGAACATTAAAAAAAAGAAGTCTCCTGGCTGTGCTCCTAACTGATGTGCTGTCTTTGGGCTTGGACAATCCTTTCATCACCATCTGACCTTCAGTTCAAGGTCCTTCACTTGACATTCAAGTCAGTTTGACACAGAAAAATTATATTTGCTCTGTACAAAGCTGAATACATGGAACTTCCAGAGAGTGATCTAAAAGTAGCCTGGCTGGAAGCGGTCCAGAGGTGCACAAGAAGACAAGCTTGACAAAGAGAGGAGTCCCAAGGATGACAAGAACTAATTTTTCTTAAAGCTGAATGCCAATATTAATTGCTAATACTGAAATTTTTACCAGCATCATCCATTTAGTAGCACTATGAAAAGCTAACTCAGTGAGTTATTACTTTGCCATTCTCCACCTCCCTTTGCTGTTTCTCTCCTCCCTCACCAAAACTCTTTATATACATGGCTGCTGGCCTTCCTGTGAGGACTTTGGGAGAGATGGTCTAGAGAAATTATCTCTGCATTTTCACAGCAAACCTCAGTCAGCCTATTTTTCTCAGGGTAGAAGTTCTTGCATAGTTTTTGTTTCTGTCTGAATTATGCTCCTCTAGAAAGTTCCAATTCTCAATTTTCCCTCTTCATTGTGGGGGGGGGAGAGAAAGCTCTGCAAAATAACTTACACATGCCCTTTCATGGGCCCATTGTCTGAGGACCATTCTCTTCCTTAACCTTTATCCAGTGATGTATGAGCTTAAAGGAGTGGCTGCAGGCTTGCGCATCCATAATGTCAGAGAGAGGTTGAGCATGGCACAGGAGGGGTGAGAGAATCATAAACAGGACTGTTATCTTTTTAATTGGCTTTAAATAATTAAAAACTCACCTCCTAGGTTTTCCATTTTAAGCTTTTCTAATGTCTGTAATGTAAAAAAAAAAAAAAAAAAAGCTATCTCTCTATATTGATTATTTCTAGTTTTTTCTTCAACATAACTAATAGATTAATCTATGATTGATACAAAAGTGTCAGTTCCTCAAAAAATGTCTGATTCCAGTTGCTTTTTCTCATGATTATGACATAGCCAGTTTTTTAGGATGACAGTGGTAATTGGTGGAGCTGTTATTTTTGAGTTGTAATTCAGGATTTGTCAAGGTGACTAAGTATGGAAGTTTGTTTCCACCACTAAAAGAAAAAAAATATATACAGTGGTTGGACGATGAAACGGAAACACCTGGTTTTAGACCACAATAATTTATTAGTATGGTGTAGGGCCTCCTTTTGCGGCCAATTCAGCGTCAGTTCATCTTGGGAATTACATATACAAGTCCTGCACAGTGGTCAGAGGGATTTTAAGCCATTCTTCTTGCAGGACAGTGGCCAGGTCACGATGTGATGCTAGTGGAGGAAAACATTTCCTGACTCGCTCCTCCAAAACACCCCAAAGTGGCTCAATAATATTTAGATCTGGTGACTGTGCAGGCCATGGGAGATGTTGAACTTTACTTTCATGTTCATCAAACCAATCTTTCACCAGTCTTGCTGTGTGTATTGGTGCATTGTCATCCTGATACACGGCACCACCTTCAGGATACAATGTTTGAACCACTGGATGCACATGGTCCTCCAGAATGGTTCGGTAGTCCTTGGCAGTGACGCGCCCATCTAGCACAAGTATTGGGCCAAGGGAATGCCATGATATGGCAGCCCAAACCATCACTGATCCACCCCCATGCTTCAGTCTGGGCATGCAACAGTCTGGGTGGTACGCTTCTTTGGGGCTTCGCCACATCGTAACTCTCCCGGATGTGGGGAAAACAGTAAGGGTGGACTCATCAGAGAACAATACATGTTTCACATTGTCCACAGCCCAAGATTTGTGCTCTTTGCACCATTGAAACTGACGTTTGGCATTGGCACGAGTGACCAAAGGTTTGGCTATAGCAGCCCGGCCGTGTATACTGACCCTGTGGAGCTCCTGACGGACAGTTTTGGTGGAAACAGGAGAGTTGAGGTGCACATTTAATTCTGCCGTAATTTGGGCAGCCGTGGTTTTATGTTTTTTGGATACAATCCGGGTTAGCACCCGAACATCCCTTTCAGACAGCTTCCTCTTGTGTCCACAGTTAATCCTGTTGGATGTGGTTCGTCCTTCTTGGTGGTATGCTGACATTACCCTGGATACCGTGGCTCTTGATACATCACAAAGACTTGCTGTCTTGGTCACAGATGCGCCAGCAAGACGTGTACCAACAATTTGTCCTATTTTGAACTCTGGTATGTCACCCATAATGTTGTGTGCATTGCAACATTTTGAGCAAAACTGTGCTCTTACCCTGCTAATTGAACCTTCACACTCTGCTCTTACTGGTGCAATGTGCAATTAATGAAGATTGGCCACCAGGCTGGTCCAATTTAGCCATGAAACCTCCCACACTAAAATGACAGGCATTTCAGTTTTACTGTCCAACCCCTGTATATCACCATCTGTAACTTGAAATTTCAAGTTAATAAGTCCAAAAATTTTGGGTTAATAAGTTGAAATTTCAAGTTTACGGATGGCGATTTTTTAATTTATTTTTTTGTAGTGGCGGAAACAAGCTTACATAACTAAGACAGGTGGACTCAAGTGCAGGACTCAGAAGTAAAAGTTCAACAAGTTTATTTACAGATTTGCAACAATTCAAACAATGGGTTCCAGAGGGGGGCCCACCTCTTCGAACCAGCGGACGATTTCGAAAACTCAGTCACTCCAGAAACTTGGCACTCCAGTCACAGTCACTTCCCTTTCCACTCCCAGGTTTTTCTGCGCAGAAGACACAACAAGGTAAGTATTCACAATAGGACAAAAAAGTGATTTGTGAATTTATTCAGTAATTTGTGATTACAAAAGGAAGTTTTGTTGAGTTTGTTTTCCTGCCCTCCTGTGTTTTGTGTCATCTGCGTCCCTGTTCCTATGTTTAGTTATTTCCTGTTTTATCTTGCCTCATGTGCATTATTTAGTTTTGCTTCCCCTTGTCTCTCCATAATTACCTCCTGTGTGTATTTAAGCCCTCAGTTTTCCTCAGTTCTTTGTCATGTCCTCCCTTGCCCCATGTGCTCCCTCATACTGTGTTTTCTCTTTCGTCTCTGAGTTTCTGGCTTTTCCACAGGGGGAAAAAAAATTCCATTACACTCTCCTTCACTTACATTTGGGCTTCACTTTTTCTCACTTCTAGTATGACATAATCCACTCAGATAATGTGAGATATAAATTTCTAAACCCAAACAAGGAAATAACATCTCCAAAAAGTACAACATCTTTTCCTTTTTTTGTCTGTCACACACATCAGTCTATTCTCCCTGTGGACATGCTGACGGATGTTAGGATTCCCAATCATGCTTCAGTAAGAAACTTAGTTATGTCTGTGGTATGATGCAAATGTAGTAACCTCTTAAGTTGTAAACTGGTTAGATGTGCTTGGGAAAATAAGTATTTCATTGCATAAAATAGTGCTGATTGCATCTTGCAGACATGATTGCTGATTGCACCGCTTGGTACACCCGACTCTACAAGTGGGAAAATCAAATAG
Source organism: Pterophyllum scalare (assembly GCA_024447675.2). Classification (NCBI taxonomy): domain Eukaryota; kingdom Metazoa; phylum Chordata; class Actinopteri; order Cichliformes; family Cichlidae; genus Pterophyllum; species Pterophyllum scalare. The sequence continues at coordinate 98,458 of JAMQGT020012705.1, read as the reverse complement.
TTTCTTACTCCAGCTTGTCTGTCCGATGAACCACCAATGCACCTGACTCAAACAGACTCTCCTCCACACAGTACTCATAAAGTGCTTTACAAACTGAAATATTAAGGCTAATAGCTGCATTTTCCCAATTCAGTACAGCTAGCCAACAAGAAGAACCACTTACTGCTTAAGACAAAGAGAGTGAAAGTGGGCAATATATCCTTGGTTTTAAAAGACAAAACTGATTGCTGAAGCCCGGGGCAGTACAAAAATGACACCCTCCCACACCCACAGACTGCTTTTTAGTTTTAGTTTCCTTGTTTTCCATTGAGTTATTGGTTCTGTCACTAGTTAGCTAACATAAACTACTGTAAGTCCACAACCTGCTTCCACACTGCCTTTGAGCTGTGCTGCATAGACTTCCCACCAATTTAACAATTGCTGATTCATTTTAATTGTTTTATTACTGTTTTTATTGGTTTTATTGCCAGCCAGTAGTGCTTAGTTTTACCGTTTTTAAGTGAATTATTTATTTATAGTTATGAAATAAATTGCATTTAGTTGAAATCCAAACCACAGCTGTGATTTATATTCTTTTTGTTGAAGTATCTGTTACAGGGAACCTTGGTAGATGGTAAGAATGATTTTTTTTTTCAATGTATTTAATTTTTTCCTGTCAGTACGACCAATAGACTCTTTGGCTGCAAGTCCCGAAGTAGCATTATCAAAAATAAATAAATCTAACATTGGATTGGATTGCTTCCTGGCGCTGTTACACAATGGTTATCCCATGTGTTTTGGTAAATTCAATCCCAGACGGTTTTCTTGCATGTGACTAAAATCTGGTCAAATGGGAATGGCCAGATGGGCTACAAACTGAAACCAAAGAGTAAAAATCTTTTCTGATGGCCACAGATTCTAAATATCCATATGCCGATATCTGGTTAAAGATATTAAGCTAAAACTATTCCACACAAATACAGCAATAATGCAGTAAATCACATATTCATGAGGGTTATAATGTTCAGGGTTTTTTTTTTACTTTACTGTTCTAGAGAGCAGCTATTGTAACTGATCATTTTGGAGACACAGTGTTTTTCATTATGCAAGTATGCGCCCCCATACATTACAAATCCTTCTGCAATAACAAGACTTAGCTCTTCATGGTAACTTAATAATGTCTGCTATCAAATTTCCAGGCTTTGCACAGTATACAATATTTATAATGTTTGTTTTGTCATAAAGATGCATTCACAGATGCTGTTTTTTTTCTGAGATACAAAAATACTCACCTACCAGGCAAGTATACCGCTATAGCTATAATAGAAGCTTATCATTTGGAGGCAATTTCACACCATTCTGCCCCTAATTGAACAGTCTGTTTGTTACACTTCCATTTTCTCCTCTCCACCCTCTCAGCAAGCCTGTGGGACAGGCCTGAGAAATGACACTCTCTGCGTCTCATTGAGCATCCTCGAGCTCAAACAAAGCTCACAGAGCTGCATACAAGAGCCATGCATGGGCACCTTGACTCATTGCTTCTGCTCTGTCTGCTGGTAAAGGAACGCGGCTTACAAAAGCAGGGACAGGAAGAGGGAGGGTTTTGCTAGAACTGGTTTGGAGAGAATTTTTTTTACATCTGTTCTCAAGGCCACTTTGCTAAATGCAGTTGTTGTGAAATATGTGGGGATAAAAAAAACAAAAAAACAGACCAACTGCTATAATAGATGACACGTGTACCGTCCACCCACTTTCTGTACTTTTGTGTGCCTCACTAAAGGCCAATATTTCCATTTCATAAGAAAGACGTTCCCAAATGTTTCAATGCAAACACTGAGTGAGATGATGAGCCAGCGGTCAGTGACCCCCCTGTTCGTTAATCCTAATTAATATCCCTGTAATTGGAAGATAGCTGAGTGTTCATCAGCTTGAGAGGAGAGATGCGGGAAGTCACAAAAACACTTAATTGGACTACTGATTGGCCAGTGATAATTGAAGGCGAGCAAAAAAGAGTAAAGAAGTGGGAAAAAGCGGAGCACAGGGAGGCACTAAGGAAAACAGAGGGGCCACTGCTGACGGGAACGGTACGACACTTCTGTATAGTGTGAGATGTTGTTCCAATTAAAGCCACTGAGAATCTGTCTTTCTGTTTGCCTCTCGCTCTCCTCGTGTCTCTCTGCTTGTTAATTGCTGGTGGAGTTTTGAAACAATCTGCTTCTGAAAACAAAGTGGCTGCTATTTTCTTTTCAAAAAAACAAGAACTTTATTAGAGATGTGCTTTGGTGGCTGCGCAGAGAGAAGGAACGGTGAGAGGGTACAAATTTTTTGCTACAGTTTTCTCACACACCCTGTCATGTTGGGCTGCAGCTGAGAGGTGATGAGGGTGATTATCATGATGATGACAAGAGGAAGGAGGCTGCTGATGATGATGACAAGGATGTTGTCAGATAGCCTTGGATCTTCGATCACAACTGAAGCCTCTCTACAGATTGTAGTCTACTTCACAACAGAAGTCCTGTCTCTTCCTGCCAAAGTTCTTTTTTTAAGCAAATGAGTAAAAAAAAAAAAAAAGCAACATAATCATCTCTGAAATGGATGAGTGGACGTTGAGAGAACGTGATCCCTTAATCATTATCCTTTAATCAAATTTATCATTTGCAGAAAGCAAATTATACCTGAACTCAAATGTCCCACTAGTCAGTGTTCAGTGAAAACACTTTACCTTAAAACACCAGTTTTAAAATTTATTAAATAAACCTGAAGATTTGCAGATACAAAACTTTCTGTGAAGATGCTAAAATTTCCATTGGGAGGGACCAGAAGGGATAGGATTAGAAATGAGAATCGGAAGGACGGCTCAAGTAGGAGAGGCAAGGCTGAGATGGTTTGGACATGTGCAGAGGAGGGACAGTGGATATACTGGACAAAGGATATTGAAGATGGAGCCGCCAGACCGGAGGTAAAGAGGAAGACCACAGAGAAGATTCATGGATATGGTGAAGGAGGGGCTTAAAAAAACATTTTTTCATCCCCAGAAACGCCTTATAAACAGCCTTCTGTGGTCACCAGCTACTGCTTACTTTGTCTGCCTCATTTTGCTGCTGGACATGTAATATATCATAAGTTTTCAGTTATTTTTACTGAAATGACTCTAATGAGACTAACAGAACTTGTGGACCCCAAAGAAAAAAATAGAGCACGTGGAATTAAGCTTCATAGAGCTGAGGGGAACTGCAGGTTTATCGCATCACTAGTAATGCTTTTCACATAGTGCCAGAGAGCCCTCGGTAACATTTTATAAGCTTCTTCTGTGTATTTCATTCCTTCCTTCAAAGCAGCAAAGAACAATACAAAGTGAACATTTCTCTTCCATTTCAGCTCTTCTGTTTTAGCCAGGATCACTTACAAACAATTAAACATCATACTCTGAACAAACATATTACAAACATTAACCAAAAATATTTGATGTATGCATTTGTCGATGTGACCTTCAATTATATGCTGGCCTAATTTGCCACCTTGGTAATCAGGTGATCCACTGTTAATTTTGAAACGGTGGTTAACACACACACTGGGTTTGCATCAGGAAGGCCATCTGGCATAAAACTCTGTCAAATCAAACATGCAGAGTTACCCGCTGTGGCAACTCCTTGTGTCAAGGGAGCATCCGAAAGTAGGTATCAAATGACAGCTGAGACAATTCTACTAATTAAAGATATAGATCATTTTACCAATTCTCCTTATTTTATGAAAAAACAAAACTTTGGCGATACATAGTTTTCATGGGACAGAGTGGTAGGCAACAGCTTATCCTGAAAATGTTAACATTTAGATTAGACTTTGTTTGTCTAGGATGTAAGGACACTCCCAGTGTTAGTGTGTGACTGTGTAAATAACAATTACACTTGGTATCAATGTACCATTTATGTCACTACAAGGTAAAGGGGAAAAAAATATTTTAGATCTGTTAGCAGTGCACCATCATTAATGTTTATCACCATCTGTTGACAGTGTGGAGATGATGCCAATTATACGGAAGTCACTATGCCTAATGTCACAAAAAGGTGATGAAAAATAAAATTAGACCTTGCTGATTAAAACACTTAGCTTGGATGGGAATTTATGACCAGAGTTGTGTGTGTGAGAGAGATATCTGTGCTATATTTATTTATAAATCTATTTATTATTTTATTTTATTTTACTGCTTTTCTGCTCAGTGGTGACCTTATAAATTTGCCAACTTCAATCAATCTCTTTCCAACTGCTCTGGCTATCAAGACCGTTCAGCCAACCATTTCTCACAATAATTCTTTCAGCTTCTTTACCACAACTTGCCCCCCTTCCTCACTTACTCCTTCAAGCTAAACCACCTCACATTTTGACCTCACCCATTTCCCTTTCATTTCCCACCATCTCTAAATCTCTCCATCTCCTTCAACACCTCCCTCTCCTCTTTCCTCCCCAGTCATTGGCATCCCCCTCCCCTTGTTTCAGAGACTGTCTGCTATAAGATGAAGTGCACATTTTGAGAGACTCTGGTTCCCATCTTCATTTCCCTTTATCTCCCCCGTTTGGAGTGTCACTGTTATTAATGCAGGCCTAGAGTCTGCAAAAGGGGGAGGCACACATACACCAACACAGAAAGGGAGAGAAGAAGAACTAGAGAGCAAGGGAGGGATGGCACATGGACTTCCAGTGACTGGAAATACACAAGTAAGAGTAGGATAGAAGGAGGAGGTGTGTCACAGTGTGATTTATTACATTAGTTTCATTAGGCAGCAAACAAAAGGTCAAGGAACCTTAAGGTGGGACCTGCCGAATGATGGAAAATGCAAACAGTCGTAAGTATTCTTGGATACAATTAACCTTTTCTCTTCTCTTTCTCCCTCTCCCCTTTTCTGTCTCTCAGTCTGCAGTCTATTTGCTGCAGGTTTCACTGGCTCCGACTGTCAGCAGTCTCTGACACTTATTACACAGTAATCTTAAGCCGTTTTCACATAGGAACCCAGAACGATGTCAGAAGAATGAGACACTGTCCAAAGTTGCCCTTTTTCACAATGTAGCACAAACAGGATGTCGTCTGAGTCAGATTTGTTCTCACTATTGGAAATATGCTGCTTGGTTTTGGGGCAGGGTGGTGTCTGGGCAGAGCGTGCAGGAGGCAGAACGCTTTCACTCACTGTGAATTCTCCTGGCAATTTATAACAGGACTCAATCAGACTTTACACGGTCTTTGTACTTAGGAGCTGGCAGAATAAAGTCTTTTTAATGCCAGGTCCGGCTGATTTGGACTTCTGCATTCTCACATACAGCTCCTTCAGGTAATTACAAGAAAAGTTCACGGCTGTAGTGCATGCGTGAAAATGGCTCCGCATTTTTTGATTTCTCTCCTTTTTTTCATTTCTTCCGTTCCTTTTCTTTCCCAGCCTCTGTATTGGCACAGTGAAGTGACCTGTACTTTTTCATTTGGAATATTTTTCTCATTCTAATTTGCAGACAAATCAAAAGCAGTCCATTCTTTGAACACAACAAGACCCATTTCAAAACTCCTGGAAAGTCTTTTATGGAGTGCAATTTGTACCGGTGCCACATTCAGAAAGTATCACAGTGTATTATTGTTGTAGGTTTTTGTTTCTACTTAAATGTCAAAGACTGTTTGTTTTTAATAATATAATAAATTCAACTCAGTGGCACGATGCTGCACAGATTAGGGCCTGTTTTTTTGCCATTTGACATTACACTTAAAAAAAAAAAACAATGCCACGAAACTAAAACCTCCACTGCTTTTAAACTCATTTCTAGGACTTCTTCTTTTCTATGTACTCATTTAGTTGAAAGGAGCCAAAACCTCAGTTAACAATAAATTGGCGGTGACTCGCTAAAAGTTTCCAGTAATCACACACTTAAATGGCTCTTGGGTCTTCTTATGATGAGTGTATGTCCGTTTTGTTAATTGAAAGCGTTTTCCTCCTTTACTTGTGCAAGTGATTCAAGACCACCTATTAGCCTGAGTCCACTGGTAGAGAATTCATAGCCTTTTCACAAACATTGGTTTGAAAGAAACCTACTGTGACTCCATCCTGCATTCTGGTGTTGAAGATGGAGTCACTGGCACACTTTTGCATCCACCCTGGAGCCCAAGCAAAGCTTTGTCAACTGTAGAAGGTACACGCCTGAACAAACAGTTCCAGAATGAAACAACCACAGGGCAGTAAATGTGCTGGAAGTCACATGGTCAAGCTATTACGATGTAATACCAGTAATTCATCCAGTATTTGTTTCTTAAGCTTAAAAGAACACTTTATTTCTGGAAGTGTGCGTACCCACATTTTTATAATGTATATTTTATGTTGATAAGACAGTAGATGTGGGCAGCATCATTTATGAAAGGTAATGACAGGGAGATGTAATTGAGCAGTTCTGGCAAAGCTGTTGTAGTTGCTGTGTAAACAGGAAATCTGACTGAGTGCTGATTAACAAAGCATACATGCATGCCAAGTTTTTCAAGCTGACCAAATCATTGTCACATCAATAATGACGTCAGTTTTAGTGATTCTTTTTCCTCTTGATAAGAGGATCTTCTAACGCACTAAAATAATGAATATGAAAACTTTAGTTTTTGGCCTGAAAACTTTACTCTTGGTGAAAAACCAGATGACTGCCCCTTCCCTGAGCCTGGTTCTGCCAGAGGTTTCTTCCTGTTAAAAGGGAGTTTTTCCTTCCCACTGTCGCCAAGTGGGGTTGTTTTGACTTTTGGGTTTTCTCTGTAATTATTGTAGGGTCTTTATCATACAGTATAATGCACCTTGAGATGACTGTTTTTTGTGATTTGGTGCTGTAAAAATGAAATTGAACTTAATTAATTCTCCTATATTGAATAGAATTTTTATGTATTTAACAGTATTTTATTAAAATGTAATTATATTTATCTACAAACACTTAAAGGTAGGTACATTAGAAAAAGTGGGTAACAAGTCAGATTTTTACAGGAAACAGAAATAATTATACTGTAAGTAAATTTAAGTATTTTGTAAATAATTATAAGTAATGTGCAAGTAATTTTAGGTAGTGCATGAGTAATTTTAAGTACTGCATAACTTCAGTTATTTCACAGGACAGGACACACAAATTATAGTCTTAAATACCTTAACATGTAAGTAATATTAAGCAGTGTATAACTTTATGTATTTTACACAAAAGAAGAAACAATTGCATTGTAAGTAATTTCAAGTAGTGTCTAAATTCTGTCTATTTTGTGCTGCACAAGTAATTTTAACTAATGGCCTAATTTCTTTGTAATTTTGTGTAAAAATAAACAATATTTCCATATTTTACATTGTAAGTACACTGTACTTTTCAGGGCACAGGCTGTATTATAGAGTGGTTTAACCTTTCCAAACTTCCAAGTGTCTTACAGGAAAGGAAACAAAAAATTAAGCTAGACTTGGCTCCATCATAATAAGGGCACATGGGCCTGAAAATTTTGATGATATTTATTTTTTCTTGTAAGCTGGTAAGGGAGAACAGTCCTTATCACATTCAGAATTCCACCTGTACCTGCAGACTATAGCTCGCAAATGAACTTAAACCTGTGACAACAGTCTTGTATTTTTGCTTACACAGTGGCAGCAGAAGTGAGGTCTTAGTCAAGCATGGGCATGTACCAAAAGATGAAATCTGTTGGACTGAAAGTTGCGTTGACAGCTTGAGTGCTTGTGTGTCACCTCTGTGTTACCTTTGCTCCATGGGCTTGGATTCATATAACTCTTCGTAACTACCAGGTAACTCATTTATGTTGGGCCTTGCTTAGAAATCATCATTTCCAGCTGAATATATGGCTTTTTAAGGAACAATTTTCTACATTAGTATGGAATTAATTAAAGTTATTTTTTTAAGTATGATGGGCCAGGGTTGACATGCATAATCACACATTCATGCCAGCTGTATCCAAGATCCCTAAGTAGAATCTGTCATCATGATTTGTATCCCATGCTGAAGCTTGATGTCAATGCGGGAGTGTCTTACAATAAAAAGTATGAGGATCTAGGTATTGTAAGGTTGTTGGGTTTTTTGTTAGTTAGTTTTTGGGGTTTTTTTAAACCATAATCACCTTCTTTCTTTAAAATTATGCTCATTCAAGTGTTGCATTTTTATTGTTCGACTCTTGTCGAGTAGCTTTGCATCATTCACAGTTCTGCCCTTTAGTTCATTCTCTGTCTGAAAAAAACCCATGAGTTCCCCTACCTTTATGGCTACCCTCTCTTTAAGCCAACTTTTGTCTGAATCACTGCTCCACAAAAAGAGAAAGGTGTCCGCACCCCACTGGCTGAGATTATTATAACAAGGACACTCCCACTTGCTAAAGTCTGCATGAATTAGGGTTTAGCAATTTGCCAGCAACCACTCAACCATCTGGGGAATACAGATTTTTCTATTGCAATGGGTAGTTGCCAGATAGTTACTGACAGGTCTCTAGGCCTGTGTCACTGGGGCCTAAGCCTAACTATAATAAAACTATAAGTCTTTCCATAATCGTTGTCATGTCATAGATGCCATGTGGAGATACGACAGCAATCATCTGCACTGGACAAAAATTGTTCATCAGTGACAGTATTCCTGGGATTTTCAGAATCAACCAGTAATGAAGCTTTTGGATGGTCAATGGGTTGCAGTCAGTGTTCTGATAAGGCATCAGCCACAATTCACTAAACTAAATACACACACACACACACACACACACACATGCAGAGAGAGAGAGCTCTTCAACAGACATTGGCCACTCCATGCATTTAAATGTGCATAAAGGTAACTGATAGCTGAGACTGTTGACGTCATGTCAAAAATAAATTTTTCCTAAATGTTTTATATGCCTTCAGTACAAAATTATACTCAAGCAGTTACACAGCTTTTAGTCAATTCTACAGTGATTTATCAGTTGCTATGGAAACTCTTCTTTAATCATGGAGCTAATCAGTGGTGTGTTATCTAGTTCACTGTTATGTAGAAAAAAAAGAGTAAGAGAAGCGCTGTAACTATAAAGCTGTAATACCCATGACAACGTTTATGCCTATTGTGGATAATTAATGATGTTTATTGAAACTGTATTTCAGTCCTATTGATCACTGTCTGGAGAATGTTATGAATTGCTGATGCAAGTTATCAGTGAGCTATCCTATGAATCAGAACAGAGAAACAGACATATCTGTGACGAAAATTCGACAGTGTTCAAAGATCACTGGTGAATTTGACTATTATGCTTTTAATATTTCAAACTTAATCCTAAAATATGGGCTTTGAATTTGGAAACAGCCAAGAAGGTGTGTCTTAAAGCCCAATGTTGGATGATTTAGTAAACTCATTATTCCAGTGGTCTGAATTGTATTTTATATGATAAAAAAAAATCTACTTTTTTTCATCTTTCTCTTTGCATATGCTGATATGAAACATAATAGATACTAAAATTGAACAGCCCCCCCAAAAAAAATTATATATATTTATATATACATATATATCAGGCAGCCAGACTATTGATATTTACATTATTCATAAAAAAATTACTCATGATTTACAGGTTCCTCATTGATCTAGGACCAGCCACCCCTAAAAAGCACTTTGTCGAACTCCATGCTGCAGAAAGCCTGCACATTTACTGGGTTATTGATGGCCTTAAATGTCCTGCTGTGAGGCTCTTCTCTGCAAGCAGATGCTGAGGTAACCGCAAACTGGACGCTTTGATGAACATTTGTGCGAGGCAGCCGCTAAAGCACTGTGCAGATATCATAACACCACCTGTTCTCTCTAGATCCTAAAGAAGCAGATTCAGTCTGTCTCTCATACTGTCTCTCACCTCTCTGACTCACTCACACGCTATCAGTCTTCCTTCTCTAATCTTTGCAGCCCTCCACTTCACTCTGTGCACTTTAATGGCTAATGTTCTTCTCTCTGTCTTGTTGTATGTAACATTCTATTCTGCAGAAAATTAGAACATAAATTGCGATGTTGGCTAGAGTGGGAGAGAGATACAGAACATAACACTCCTCCAACAGCTAAAACTAAGTTGAATCGCTCTTCTGAAGGGGGTAAATGAACTGTCTGATCTCACCAGAACTGCAGTAGCAGTTAATTGTTCTTAAAATGGTAAAAATGACCAGTGGTTACATAAGGGACAACTTTTGGCCGTGTGAACGAGTTCATGTAAACTCTAAACGTTTAACAAAAGCAGTGTTGTCCTCACTGTTCCTTTCCCTCTCTCTCTTTCTTTTTAAAGAAACCAGTTATATAAACGTACTTCCAATGTAATCAGCTCATTAATTGGCTGTTATCAGTTGCAATCACTCCATTTAGATCAGTGATAAAATAAAGTAATCCAGATTACCTGCATGACTGCTAGTAGGCCTAGGAAAAATTGCTAACATGTGGTTCACGTTGGGAGTGCACAGTGGTGCAGTGGTTAATACTGTCACCTCACAGTAAGGAGGTCGTGGGTTCAAATCTATCGGTCAATTGGGGCCTCCTTGTATGGAGTTGTATGTTCTCCAGGTGCTCCAGCTTCCTCACACAGTCCAAAGACATGCATGGTAGGTTAATTGGCCATTCCAGTTGGAGATCCTCTTGCTCCATTACAGCTGGAGTCATTCTGCAGTAACCTGGAATTGTATAATGTTAAAATCACATTATACCTAGCACTTACCTGAACAAGCATGTGGAAAAACGGCAAGGACGAGCCCCCAGTTAAAGTACACTGTTGAAATAAATAAAGGGAACACTTAAACAACACAATATAACTCCAAGTAAATCAAACTTCTGTGAAATCAAACTGTCCACTTAGGAAGCAACACTGATTGACAATCAATTTCACATGCTGTTGTGCAAATGGAATAGACAACAGGTGGAAATTATTGGCAATTAGCAAGACACACTCAATAAAGGAGTGGTTCTGTAGGTGGGGACCACAGACCACTTCTCAGTACCTATGCTTTCTGGCTGATGTTTTGGTCACTTTTGAATGTTGGTGGTGCTTTCACACTCGTGGTAGCATGAGACGGACTCTACAACCCACACAAGTGGCTCAGGTAGTGCAGCTCATCCAGGATGGCACATCAATGCGAGCTGTGGCAAGAAGGTTTGCTGTGTCTGTCAGCGTAGTGTCCAGAGGCTGGAGGCGCTACCAGGAGACAGGCCAGTACACCAGGAGATGTGGAGGAGGCCGTAGGAGGGCAACAACCCAGCAGCAGGACCGCTACCTCCACCTTTGTGCAAGGAGGAACAGGAGGAGCACTGCCAGAGCCCTGCAAAATGACCTCCAGCAGGCCACAAATGTGCATGTGTCTGCACAAACGGTTAGAAACCGACTCCATGAGGATGGTATGAGGGCCCGACGTCCACAGATGGGGGTTGTGCTCACAGCCCAACACCGTGCAGGATGCTTGGCATTTGCCAGAGAACACCAGGATTGGCAAATTCGCCACTGGCGCCCTGTGCTCTTCACAGATGAAAGCAGGTTCACACTGAGCACATGTGACAGACGTGACAGAGTCTGGAGACGCCGTGGAGAGTGATCTGCTGCCTGCAACATCCTTCAGCATGACCGGTTTGGCAGTGGGTCAGTAATGGTGTGGGGTGGCATTTCTTTGGAGGGCCGCACAGCCCTCCATGTGCTCGCCAGAGGTAGCATGACTGCCATTAGGTACCGAGATGAGATCCTCAGACCCCTTGTGAGACCATATGCTGGTGCGGTTGGCCCTGGGTTCCTCCTAATGCAGGACAATGCTAGACCTCATGTGGCTGGAGTGTGTCAGCAGTTCCTGCAAGATGAAGGCATTGAAGCTATGGACTGGCCCGCCCGTTCCCCAGACCTGAATCCGATTGAGCACATCTGGGACATCATGTCTCCATCCACCAACGTCACGTTGCACCACAGACTGTCCAGGAGTTGGCAGATGCTTTAGTCCAGGTCTGGGAGGAGATCCCTCAGGAGACCATCCGCCACCTCATCAGGAGCATGCCCAGGCGTTGTAGGGAGGTCATACAGGCACGTGGAGGCCACACACAATACTGAGCCTCATTTTGACTTGTTTTAAGGACATTACATCAAGGTTGGATCAGCCTGTAGTGTGTTTTTCCACTTTAATTTTGTGTGTCACTCCAAATCCAGGCCTCCATTGGTTAATAAATTTGATTTCCATTGATGATTTTTGTGTGATTTTGTTGTCAGCACATTCAACTTTGTACAGAACAAAGTATTCAATGAGAATATTTCATTCATTCAGATCTAGGATGTCTTATTTGAGTGTTCCCTTTATTTTTTTGAGCAGTGTATGTTACATCCCCGCCCTAAGAAAAACCAAAACAAAACACAAACGTGACTCTGCTCCCAAGGAAGGAACGGTTCTTCAAATTTGCAGTTCAAACAGCTGGTTTATTGATCTTTTTCAGATAGAACAACGTCAGAGTTGAGAGGACGAAGATCATGCAAACTCCACAAAAAAAAAAAAAAAATCCATAGCAATGCACAAGATTTAAACCAGGAACCTTTTTGCTGTGAGGTAAAAAAGCGAACCACTGCACCACTCTGCCATCTAGCTGTTTGACTGCATATCAAAGTCAAGCATTGTAATAAAATTTTCCAACACCTACAGTAGGACACGTGTTAAAAAAAAATGAAGTTAATTTTATCTGCATGTATTTCCTTGTGGGGGAGGAGTTGCTGCTGCCAGAAGAGATTCAATGGCGTGTATACAAACACGTACTCGGTGAGGATCACCGATAAAGCTCACACTCATAATGTTTGATGACAAAAAGTCTGCATAAATGGTACTTTTTGACCATGTGGACAAAGCGTAGAATTTTTACCACATTCACAAAAAAAAGGCGACTACCATGTGTGGTGATCAGTTGCTTTTGAAGTTAATAATAGCCCAACACCTTACTGAGACATTTAGGTTCTTTTTTCTTTAGTTTGTTCCGTTCTTCACATTCCAGATTCACACACTGCATTAAAGTTTAAAGGAATGCAGAGATGTAGCTCTAGACACTCCAGTTAAAACTGCAACATCTGGCTTTTTGTTACTGGTTGTGTTGTCTAGCATATTACAGGTAAATGTGTTAACTGTAAGCATCTGATGAAACTTGTGAAAGTGAGCATTATCACGCAAAATCTGTAGACAGACACATGAGTTAATTAAACATAAGGGATTTGACACAGAAGCAAGGGTACACAGAGGGAGGAAACTAAACTAAAGCACTGGGAACGTGGAGCAAGATTATCTATTCACAAGAAACAACATAAGCAAAAACAAACCAGGAATCTCACGTAATATTTAAATAAACACAATTAGAAATGCCAAAAAAGTTCAAATGCTTGACAAACGGACCCAGGACAATGACGCCTTGGCAACCTCTGGTCACTAGGGAAAAATGTAGTGGTGCTTGGTAAGTGGTTGCTGGAGGTTTTTGACTTTCACTGGGTGAAACTAGTTGCAAAGACACTGCTGCACCAAAAACCTCCTTGTAATTGCTTTGGTGTTTAGCAGATTGCCTGTGGTTTGCGTGGAAGATGGCAACTTGACTGCAAGCACTGGTCACTTAAAATGCATTACAAACTGCAAACTGGGGAAATTTGACTTCAAAGTAAGAGCTTTGCCTCCCAAAATGTGTTTGTTGCAGCAGACACAACTCTTACTTTGAAGGAGAATGTTCTTCCTGTCTTGTTTATGTCACACTTTCCACAGTTTCACTACTTAACAAGTAGTTGAGTGAGTGTTTGGAGGCAAGTACCCATCTATGATGCAAAATGCTGGTGACTGGGGCAACCTGCAAAGCAGTTGCAAGTGGTTTTTGGAGTAGCACCGTACTGTATACCTCTAAGTGACCAGTTTCACAGTAGCAACTGCCAGCAACCTCTAGACACCACTCACCAGGTGTTTATGGGCTACAGATGTTTCCTTTGTGACTGGTGGTTACCAGATGTTCGCTGATAGGTCTCTAGGCTTGCATAACTGAAGCCTTAGTTTTGCTGTTAAATTAGTTGTAGTCTCAGGCTGTATGTAGATATTCTTTGGGATGAAGTTCATACTGTTAAAAGGATTTCTACCCTTTAATTTGTCAAAAAAGAATGACATGATTATGGTGTGTTATCTTTTTGATCAGTAAAGTTGCTAGATGACTGTCTGAACAATAGCCTCATACATTTTGCTGTGTGAAACAAAAATTAAAGTATAACATTGCTGTCCTCCAGCCACTTGGGTTTTTTGGGTGTTTTTGTTGTTGTTGTTGTTTTTTTGTTTTTTTTGTTTTTTGCTCATTCTGTTATATCATTGCGCTCTGAAAGCTAGTTATTGTCCTGTGATTGTTGTCAGATTTACACCACTTGCACTTAGTCATTATTCACAAAAGACACAGAGCACAGAGTGTGCATTAAATACATTAAGTCTAGACAGAAATCTCAAATTAAAACTGAAAACATTAGTAAACATTTTATTGAATGGTACATACTGTGGTGACATAGTGTATAATATTGTGGAGCGGTACCATTGTTCCTGCTAATTTATTCAATCCTGCTGCCAACCTTGTGCTTTTTTCTCTGTTGTTTACTCCAGTATGAGAGCAATATTGAAGGTCACTGTGTAAAATTTGGTACAATTTGGATTCACACAAAAGCCTTATCTTTTATAAAGGTGTGATTTCAAATGTAGAAATATTATTATACATGCTCATCGTTCACTGCAGAGGAGAGGGCTTTGTGCAAGGCAATGCCTTTTATCACCAGTGTTCATTTACTGTAAATAAAGTAGCACATATAAAGTAGTGGAAACATAGGGAGTTAAAATATTATGATTACTTATTTGTTTCAATGCGATAGGTGAAACATTATCTTCCTCTCATAGATACTCTAGGTGTTTGCATATCAGTGCCTATTTGTGTCTGTGCGGCTGCAGCGGTAACTTGTCAGCAGCGGGGCGACAGATGGGAGTGTGTCCATCTGCGTTTTTGTAAACGCACAAATGGAGTGTATGTGTGTGTGTGTGTAAGTGTGTGTGTTTGTGTGTGTTTGTGTTTGAAGCAGTACAGTGAAGTGCTAGGTGACCTTTCGGGTAGTGTAGAGGTGGCATCACTGTGACAGTGTGACAGAGCAGGCCTCAGCCTTTCTGTAATGGATGAGCACTCTCAAGGTGAACACCTCTCCTTCCTCTTTTTCTCTTCCCCCTTCATCCCACATGTCCTCTTTTCCACTGAAACCTGCTGTGTGGCCCATCTTCTTTGGTTGTTTTTGACCCAATGTGCGTGAGTGATGCTCTCCTGCTTCTTTCTGTTCACTGCTGTTCCGTTTTTTTTATTATTATTATTATTTACACAGTTTCTGGGGAGCTGCTGTAGGTATCATAAAATCACAAGAGCAAGCCTTAGCCCCAGAAATCTGTTAACAGATCACAGTGTGTACTTACACTACGATGTTAATTAGAAAGTTAATAACAAAAACTCACATTTAGATTGATTAAGTGCTGCATCAGTTACACTAAACTATGCATCCTGTTATATCCCACAGAGGGTATCCTGTCAACTGAATTTCTGTAGTGTTTCAACAGTCTAGCTGACACTATCCTTTCAAAGGGAGGGGATATATGATAATGATGTTGAAAAGGCACACACTAATCCCACAGAGAGATGAAGATGGGGGGTTGGAAGGAGGGTGTACAATCTGTTCATGTTATTGATCTAAGCTGAAGGGACACGGATGGCAGGTCACAGCAACATACTTGCATGATATTGATGGGTGGGCAAGCAGCCGGCCACCCACACCTCTGAGAAATGGACCCTGCTGTTCGTCCTTTAAACTGAGCAGGCTGTGAGAGACGGTACTCTTCTAGCCCGGAGACTGATACTGTGACTGTGGGCAGTATTGATAAAAATGGATGATGGCCAGCACAACCGCTTGACATCACCCCTTATATGGAAAAAGTGAAAGACATTTATTCAGATTCTTTTGTTACTCATAAATGTGTCAAATTCTGTTACACTGAAGAGAAATTTTATTTTTTCTATCCTAAAATGTTTTGGGAATTGATGTGTAGAAGAAGTAGAACATTCAAAGGTCAAAAATAGCTAAAGTCCAAGTCAGGAACAAAAATGTGGACACTCAAACTACACAACTAGGTGTCTTGATGAGTCGGTATATTTGCCTAAACCTATGTACTGCATTAGGCTCAGATCGTCCCCGCCCAGGATTCGACCCCATAGATCATTTGTATATGCTGTTATGACAGCATTTTAAAGTTAAGCCATCTCTAGTGGTTATATGAAGAAGTGCATGTAAAATGTGTACTGGTGCTGTCACTTTTAGATCTGGCAGGACTCATTGTTAAAAAAAGAAGGGAAAAAAATGTGTACTTTAACCTAAGCCTTCATGTTTTTCAAACTCTGCTCACTTGCTGTTTGGTGCCTATAAGTAACCAAATAGCCAGTGAAAAATCAATCATAGCATTAGTTGAGGTACACATCCAACTGGCAAATCTAATATAGGGCACTTTATTTAAGCTGCGGTGCAACACACCTCCACCCTAATCCATCCTTTCATGCTGTTTCTGACTTAATAATGTCTGTTGCTGCTGATGCCTGCTGTTTTGCTGTACTGAGGTCTTGCTGGTGCTCTTCCTGCTCCTCCTCTGGAAATATCAGTTTTCTTTTGACTATGGTAGTCTGGACTGAAGTAAACAATGAGTTAAAGTATAAGACTTTCCAGACAACAGTAACAAAAAACTAATGTGATAATTTTTTGGAAGACTTTTTAAATTGTGATCAAGAAAAATTGGTTTATTTGAATTAATATCATTTTATCATGTCTTACAGTCCTTAACGATTGCAGACCAGCAGCCTTATACTAAAGTATAAAGTAGCCTGTATGTAGTTTTGCTGCCTGAACCAAGCCAAACTAAAAACGCACACAAAAAAAAAACAGAACAGGAAGTGAAAGCGAAATTTTAAAAATGGCAATCAATGTGTTTTTATCCTTTTTAGCTAAACTGATCTGGTTACTACATAAACACAGTGAGCTAAGTCCAGCTCTGTGCTTCAGCAGAGGATGACCATCATTTAAGCTTTACACCATCTTACTGTAGCTCCCCAGTTAAATCACATCAGTCAAAGGTAATTGAATATGCAAAGGCTTAGCTTTAATTGTCCAATATGTTACTGTAAACAAGTCTAATGAGATTAACATTTACACACACTGATATGAGGAATTTGTTATACATATGTGCTCTGTAGTCACTGAGTTAATTGTCAGATCATTAAACGTTAATGACAAGATTAGGGCAACGCTCTAGCTGGTTCAGCACAGCACACGAGCCCTTGCTCTGAACTAGGAAACAGCGGAGCGATTCAAAGAAGATTGCATTTGTGACAAACACTATTCCCGACTCATCCATCATGCTTGCCAAACTTAGACATTCATTATAAAGTTTGCCGATGGATGCAGCCCGTTCTGCGCGGCCATTCATTTTTTAGACCCTCTCTTTCTCTCTTTCACTCTCTCCTACCCCCTGTTTCCAGCTCTATCATTTTACCTCTCACTCTCTCTTTTGCGTTCTCTGCGTGCGCAGAGTTTCTCTTGTGCTGTCTCTCCTACTGTGAACTGAAAGATGCTGAGCAGCAGTGTAACAAAGAAGGCAGTGCATTAATTAAATACAGCAATTTGCTTTCCTCTTCTTTTTGTTGTGGGGACAGCGCTGCTAAGATTGATGAGGCACTGTCTGATACACAAGAAGCCCACTACATCTCTATCTGAGGCTGATTGTGATGGAACACCCATTAACTGGCCAGTATGTATTAAGATGTCAACTTTTATATTATAAACTGTGTTGGTCTGTTTATTCATATGTTATTTCATTTATTAATCTTATTTTCCTCTTTTGCATGCAGGCGTATTTGTTTGCTGAACTGGTTTAGTTTAGGACTGCTACAGTGTTACTGTTACTGGAGCAAAATGAAAAGGAAGGTGAAAAAGAGGACAGGAAAAGAAAAAACTATGAGATGGATTGGCCTTGTGCAACTTATACACGTGTAATTAAACATTTATAGGGAACATATCTGTATGATTCCCTGCTTTTCTAGACCTTCACAAAAATATAGCAATCAGTCAGCTTCACATCAGTCACAGCATGTGTGACGCAGCACAGGAAAAACCTGCCAAAGATGCAGACAGAGAATCCTGCACGCAAAAACAGCCAAGCAATCAAGAGCAACAGGACTTTCCAATATTTTCAGTGTTTATCTTAATTTCACTGTCTGCAAATATCTGCAAACAGGGTCCTGTCCCAACTCCTTTGAGGCGTGTTGCTGCCATCAAATTCAGAATGAGGATTTTTTTTTTCTTAAAATGGTACATTTTCTTAGTTTAAGCAGTTGATGTGTTTTCTGTGTTCTATCTAAAACATGGATTTATTGGATTTGCAAACAATTGCATTTGGCTTTGTTTACATTTTACACAGCGTCTTAACTTTTTTGGAATTGGGGTTGGATTCGTGTCTTTGCCGAACCACAATGATTCAAAGAACGGACGCAGTTTGACATCTTCAAGCTAAAATTTCATAGAAAATAAAATAAAAGATGAATAAAATCTGTTTTTTTTGCATGTTAATCAAGAAGTTTTGAAATTTTAGGAAGCATAAAAAAAAGTTTACTGGGGTTAGGTTAACTGGCCACTCTAAATTGCCCGTAGGTGTGAATGTTAGTGTGAACGGTTGTCTGTCTCTCTGTGTTGGCCCTGCAACAGGCTGGCGACCTGTACAGGGTGTACCCTGCCTCTCGCCCTATGACAGCTGGGATAGGCTCCAGCCCCCCGTGACCCGGAACAGGATGGATGGATGGATAAAAAAAATTTTTTAATAAAATAATATTTTGGACTTTAGCCTGGTTATCATACGCTGCATCAGATACTAAATAATTTTGTTGTAAAATATAATTTCTACAAAATTCAAACTTCCCAGCGGTAGATGGCCTTGGGTGTATATACTGCATAATAAACTATGAACTGAAAACAGGCAATTTAATCTTAGAAATCTTTGAAATTGACCATGTGTCATGGTCCTGGGCCGGTGGCCCAGTGTCTTATGTGTTGTATTTAGGTCTGCGTCCTGGTCTTGTGTCAAGTCTGCGTCTCTGTTCCCCTGAGCCACTTCCTGTTTTCTTTTGATAGTCTCGTGTTCCTTGTGCTTTGTGTTTAGTTTTACTTCCCCCTGTGACATTAGGTTAATTTGGTTCACCTGTGTTCCCTCCTGTTTTCTATTCCCTCATCAGTTCCTCATGTGTATTTAAGCCCTTGGTTTTTCTTTGTTCTTTGTTCGGGTCCTCGTCTTTTTGTCAGCTGGTGTTTGTTTCTGAAGTTTTCGAGTTTTTGAGTTTTCGTGTTTGGTTTGGTGTGGCTGGCCTTGCCCAGCCTTCAAATAAAAGTTATTAAGCACCCGTCCGTTCTCGTCCTGCGTCCTGCTCTGAGGTCCTCCCTGCCTTGCCTGCATCAGCTGTGACACCATGCCTCAAAACGACCGTGTTGCATATCTAATTAACTGGAAATACTGTAGACTAGTATGACGGAAAGGCAAGCCAGTGTCATGTTTGTAATTACTGTAGCCCCTTGAGGTGACTGTTTGTTGTGATTTGGTACTAAATAAATAAAATTGAATTGAATTGAGTGTGTCACCTTTTCAAGGTTTAGGCCACATCTGATGTCATCTCACAGTAGACTTTATATGCAGGGCTGTGTGCAAAGTCAGCTGCTACTGTCCTGGACCACAGCACAAGATAAACTGTAAGCGATAACCGGAATATTAAAGAATTAAATACTCAAGTTCATTAAATTTTCATTGATTATTTGCATGTGCACTTCTTTTCCAGCATCTTACTGAGTCTCTGAGGTAATAGTAGCTCAACCGCTATTACCCAAGAACTTCACTGATCTCTCACCTCTTTCTCAGCACCGCTGTGCGTTGCTGCTTAATTCCTTTGTTGTATTTCTTTTCTGGCCCTCTCTTACTTCTGGCCTTCCCTTGGTGCTGCAGTGTCTCGCCTCTTCACTCTAATTGATAGAAGCAGAGTTAGTTAAGATGTCAGCTGAACACATCTACAGCCCTCAAACATGGCAACAGCCCACACTATGCCACACATAGACTAACTGATGGTTAAATTGGTGTTTCAGGGGGGTCAGAAGTGCCCTCAGCCCTCAGGGAACATTTGACCCTTCCTGTCACAAACTTGCAAGTTCGTACACACTCTTCAAAACTTCAGCTCTACAGTCCATTTACTCCCACGGCAGCTCAATTAAGATATACAGCCAGCAGTGCAGGTACAACAAAGTACATAATCAAACATATGCACATGCTGCATGCAATGTGATTGGTAATTGCTTCCCTAGTTCTGACCCAGCCATCACAATCAATCGGTGTGACTCGGTGATTAGACAAGACAAGCACCAAAAGCCATTGATTAGAGACATTCATTCCATAGGATATAGATTTATGAGCCCCTCCACTGCACAATGAGTCAACCCAATGGGATTTCTTGTGTAAAGGTTACAAAAGGGTAGAGTATCTTCTCCTAAAGGATTTTCATTTCTAACAGGATAGAAATGACCTTTTCAAGAAACTTTGTCAGAATGGAGAGGGATACAGGAATTGCAAAGCATGCATCTTTAAAATTTGAGCGTATTGATTCTCTTGTTTTGACAGAACAATTGCCACATACATTGTGTCTTAACTAAAAATCAAGTAATTACACCTTCTTCTCTGATGACAAATGGTATCCAGCATTTACTATTCATAAATGCGACATACAGTGCCGTGGAAAAAGTATTTGCTCTTTACTGATTTCTTAGTTTTTTGCATATTTATCACACTTACGTGTTTCAGATCATCAAACAGATTTAAATATTAGAAAAAGATAACCCACGTAAATACATACAAATCATGAATTAACTGTGATTAACCAATTTTTTGGGGGGGAAAGCTGAGTTGAATTTCACTAGCCACACCAAGGCCTGATTTTTGACAGACCTGCTGAATCAAGAAATCACTTAAATAAAACCTGTGTGACAAAGAGAAGTAGGATAAAAGATCTCAAAAAGACAACACATCATTCCATAATCAAAATAAAAAACAGTTGAGAAATGGTTACAAAGCCATTGTTAAGGCTTTGGGCCTCCAGCGAACCACAGAGAGAGCCATTATCCATAAATGGAGAAAACTTGGAACAGTGCTGAACCTTCCCAGGAGTGGCCGGCCTACCAAAATTACTGGAAGAGTGCACTGATGACTCATCCAGGAGATCACAAAAGAACCCAGGATAACATCTAAAGAACTACAAGGATCATTTGGCTCAGTTAAGGTCAGTCTTCATGATTCACCAATAAGAAAGAGACTGGGCAAACAAAAAGGAGAATGTCCAGCCATCAGTTCGTGCTCTGAAGCTCAAGTGCACTTGTTTTATGCAGCAGGACAATGATCGGGAACACACCTGTAAGTCAAACTCTGAATGACTAAAAAAACAAAACAATAAAAACAAAATGAAAGTTTTGGAGTGGCCTGGTCAGGAATTAAATCCAACTGAAATGCTTTGGCATGACCTTAAACTCAGCCACTCATTCTCAAAACTCTGCAGTCTGGCTGAACTAAAACAATTCTGCAAAGAAGAGTTGGCCAAAATTCCTCCACAGTGATGATAGCCTCCTGAGACCCGAGCTCCTGTTTGCGATGCATTTTTAATTTCTCCTAGATATTTGTGATTAGATGGACCTGATATGTGTATAAACTAAGATTCCTCTTTGAACAGGAAGTTGTATTTTGTTACATGGTTGTTACATACTTTTGTGAGAAAAAAAATGTCCTCAGATGTTGGACAATAGGATTATTTTATAGCATAACACAACAAAAACAACATGACTTAACAAAGTATAACACACTATTGAGCAGAATAAAATATAATGTGCAGCAAAGCCAAAATGTAATGTCCCCATATGTGGACGCAGGGTCTCAGGAGGTTAAAGAACTCAATGCCAGTTGACACAAATGCTCAATTATAAGGTTTAGGGGGAAATTACTTTTCGCATAGTGCCAGGTAGGTTTAAATAACTTGTTTTTCCCCTTGATGAATGAAATTATGTTTTTAAAACTGCATTTTGTATATACGCAGGTTATCTTTGTCCAATATCAAAATTAGTTTGATGATCTGAAGCATGTGAGTGTAACAAATATGAAAAAAAATTAAAAATCAGGAAGGGGAAAACGCTGTTTCAAGGCACTGAAGGTTAATTTATTTTCTTTAACTGTAATATTAAGGCTACACTGCATCAATAATAACACATTTAAAGCACAATTCTCTGCAGTTTAAAGTCAATGCAGAATAAAAATTCATACAATTGGTATAATTGTTAGCATAATAAAAGCACATTATATATAAGAAATTTCACCTATTTGAAAACAGTGAGTTGTAAACACTGTCAGACCCCAGGTAATGTATTTCAAACAATATATAGCTGAATTAGGTAGGATCAATATTGCACAGTTGTTATAGCTGCATGGAGCAAATCAATAAACTGTAATGGAATAGTTTTTGTGTGTATGTTGATAATATTGTTTTTGGCAGATCATTCCACTGTCTGTGTGTGCAGGCAGTGATACAGTGAATGTGTAGAGTACGTACGGTACGGTTCAACAGGACTGTAGAATGAATGAAATTTTATTATTTTTTGCTGGCAAAGGACAAAAAGGATTCATGAATGCAGTTTGTGCATACCCACTCTTAAAAACCATTCAGGATTTATTTCCAACATAAAACTGGTATGCATACCTGCTCAGCACCTAACTTCATGTAATAAAAGGGAATTCTACAAATCAGGCAATGAACTCATCTTAAATATACACTTTCAATAAGCTTATGCAATATCACAACATTTATTTCCATCCAGAGTTGCGTTAATATTGATGACGGGAAAGTCAGTCCAGCATATCCCAAAGACTCTCAGTGGGGTTAAGGTTTGGACTCTGTGGTGACCAATCCAGTTAAAATGTTGCCTCATGCTCCCCGAACCACTCTTTCACAATTTGAGCCTGATGAACTGTCATCTTGGAATATGCACATGCCACCAGGTAAGAAAAAAATCCTTTGATTGAAAAACCTGGTCATTCAATATATTCGGGCAGTCAGCTGATCTCATTTTTTTGGGCAAATAACTTTGTGGAACCTAGACTCCAATCCAGTGGAAGGTGCTTAACTTTTTGCTAAGATAATCACACTATAATAACATAACACTGATCTGAAAAATGTTCTAAATATGTATTTATAATGCAGCTTCAGCTGATTCACTGCATAAAAATTCTAAAAGTTAAAGAGGATGCTGACGTGAACACTTTCAACTTGCATCTTGTAAAAAAAAGAAAAAAAAGTACTGCTCTCATCATGCCTCATGCCTCCAAGGGTCTCACGTGTGAAACAACTTGGATGAGACATGAAGCATTAACCTTACTCCCAAGGAGGACAGGGAAAATTAAGAAAATGGAGAGTAAAAATGGGATAATATTCCATTCAATAGTTCTGAGGGAAGGGTACAAGGCGATGTCATTTATCATAAAAATGCATAACCCAACAATATTTCTGTGAGTAAAAACTGGCCAAAGGCATGGCCTGTTGTGCCGGTATAAACAAAAGAAGAAGAGGGGGGGGGGAAAAGCAAGACTTAGCATCTTCTCCATGCTGTTCACCTGGTGATCAGCAAAAGTGTATCTCTAGAAACTTGCTGTCAGGCAGAATGGATTGTACTTAATTTCCAATAAGGTGCTTAAGAGCAATCCCTAATCATGCCTTTAATTAGAATCCCTTGGTCATTAGGGGAGATAATTCAGTGAAAAATACCTTTGCTCTCTGTGTGAGCAGCGTGCCGGCAGACGGAGGAACGGTCTGCGCTATGCACGGGCCAATTTTTTTCTCTGGAAGCAGAAAATGTGATACAAGTGTAACAACAGAGATTAAAAATGAGTTTTCATGGTGTCACAGGAGAGCCAACTAAATATAAAATTCTTCTGTTCACTATTTTTGTTCCAATTCCTCAAAACAGTGACAAAACATTTTACGCTCAATGTAAGACAGTAAGACAATAACCTTGTGACTTTGTGTCACTTTGCGTCTGCACAAAATCTATAATGTCTGTTTTGACCCTAAAACTTGTGCTCAGAATCAGCTTATGTTTCCCATGACAGAATTATTCATTTTTGTCCTCTCACTGGTGTAACGGATTCAGTTGTAGAAGGGTGAAGTGTGTCTGTGCACCTAAAAAGACAATATTTGGAAATAATATGATTATAATGTGTCAAACAAATTTGATCTACCACAAAAAACTGACATATTAATCAACTAAATTATATATTTGCTTTAATTTTTCCGTGTTTATTTCTGTAGGGAAACACAGATTTTCTCCTGCCAGGAAACCAAAGAATGAGGCAGCCTGCAGATTTTGTTCATGGTCTGGCTAGTTTCATGCAGTTGCTCCACTCCCTGTTTCACTGTGTGTGTGTGTGTGTGTGTGTGTGTGTGTGTGTGTGTGTGTGTGTGTGTGTGTATGTGTGTGGTCCTGACCAGACCAGCATACACTGAGTGGAGACAGGTGAATGAAAGCTAACATTATTGGGAATGACAACTCATTAAAACTGAAGGGGAAAAGATATTGGTCGAAATATTTGCATTTTTTTAAGACCCAAGATGAAAGCTGATAATATTATAGCTGGACTCTAGATGGGAGGACAGGCTTTGACCAGTTTTGACTTTCATGTGACTGTTTATTCAGTTCTGTTGGGGTTTTTTTTTATTATTATTAAAAAAGCACTTTAATTTCAAAAGCAGAAGATGAATAACACTTACTTACAAATTGTCCACTTATCATCTTTACAGGTCTATGAAATAAGAGGAAATTTAAAAGACAGAGGAAAGTTCATCTCCACAGGTCCACGTTAACTGTGTTTGCATGCAGTCCAAAATCCGAGACTGCCCACACAGCAAACAGGCACACTGTAATGTCGAATTCTTGGTTGCATGCACGTTTTTCTTTTATTAACTTGTGTTGTTCAGCCCAGTACAACAAGCAAAGGAACTGTTCTTTCTATCATGAGGTTGCCATTATGAATTATAGTCTGTAGCTGTCTGCATCCACACTGGGATATGATCAGGTCTTAAGGACAGAAGAATAACTGTGCTTTGTGTTGTCACTCTCTACCATACACTATGAGCATTTGTGTGAAAAATGCACCTGGTGGAAAAAAATGAAAGGCTGCTGGGCAGCAGGTTATTTTTTGAGTTTACTCTCATGTTGGCCAGTTTAGGCACAGAACCCATGAGAAGCGTGTCCCAGTAGGGTTTGTCAAAGACGTGCTTGTTCAAGGTTTCTTTTTCTTTTTTCTTTTTCTTTCTTTTTTTTGTCGGTGCAAAAAGAAAAGAAATGTGGAAGCACTCAGTTCTCCCTCTTAGGCCAACAGGAGCTCATCAACTCCACTGCTGCTATATGCGAGCTGTGAATGCAGCCAAACAAAGATAGAGACAGATCCTGTGAGCCTAATTTCATGGTGTATAATATATCCTAACATCAGTGACAAGTACTGCCAAGCATATCAGGAATAAACCAGTTTAAATAAATATGATTTGGGGCACTTTTCTTTTTTTTGGTTGATATTTGTTTGCCTGTTTTTAGGTTCACACTAACCAATTTCACACTGTACCTTGGTTTGGGAACAAAAGTCACATGAAACCAGAAATACTTCATTCAGTGGAACACATTTTAGTAACCTGTTGTGCTAGCAGCTCAGAGACTGTGGCACCATGGGAATCAAAACAAATCCCGCTTGCAGCGGGAAGTCCTGTGCACAGCAGCACTCAAGCATCTTCCTGCACCCTATGAAAAACATTTTTTAGAGTGGTGCATTCACTTCTTCCATTCTATCAGTCTAGAAGAGCAGTAATATTGTGTACTCTCTTATTTTTGTGTTATGTATTTTCTCCATCTCTTCTGTGTGACTTTTTTTTTTCTGTTACACTGTATGTGTTTGTCTTGTTTG
Source organism: Pterophyllum scalare (assembly GCA_024447675.2). Lineage (NCBI taxonomy): Eukaryota > Metazoa > Chordata > Actinopteri > Cichliformes > Cichlidae > Pterophyllum > Pterophyllum scalare. The sequence continues at coordinate 72,395 of JAMQGT020012705.1, read as the reverse complement.
TGTGCATCTGAGATTCAATCTGTGTATTGTGTGTGTTTTCGTATGTGGATATATGGTGGCGTTTGGTTAATAATCTCCTGACCATTTCATTACACTAATCAGGGTTGGGATCAGCGGCAGTGGCAGGATGACTTAGAGCTCAGGGCCTCGCCTCATTAACTCTCTGTGACCAACGAGCGACATGCGCACGACAAATTGGAATTGCCTCAGCACCCCAATTCTTCTCTCTTCAGGCTCTTCTGCAGTACGTCCAGTGAAAGTAAAGATTATATCCCTTCCTCTATAATCTCTCTGACAATCATTGCTGACATTATGTCTTAAACAGTCTGACTCTCTTTACTTCACTCCCATTTGTGGTAGTAAAGTGGCTTTTTTGAGTGACATCTGTGTCTCATTATAATTGTTCTTTTCTGATTGATGAATAAGTAAATTTTTTCCATTTATCTTACATTTACAGTATATAATCACTACTATTGTACCTTCATAAGCTGAAATCAATGCATAATTCATCTAATCCTGCTCCACTTTTTACCTTAAAAACATCCTTAAATTCCCTGCATGGCTGCTAGGTTTGCAGCTGATGGAAAATTGGGCCTCCAGAGGCACGTGCGTTTAGGCTCACTGGGCATCACTAAGCTGCTCTTGCACTTCTAAATGCTCTTCTCAAGCTTGAACCATGTTAAATGGAAATTCAGAGAGATGTGGTCGAGAAGGACATTACATATCTGTGCTGTCTGCTAGTGTGTTGTTTGTGTATGCCCCCACATGGTTTCAAAGTCACACATTTAAAAATATCTAGACAGACTGCCCAAGGCTTAAATAATGACCTGCTGTCATTTCCATGCCCTCTGAGTACCCCTCTTAATCAGCTCCCTCCATGTGCAGTCATAGAATTTAATTAGCTGCTCACCAATGTTATTATTAAAATTAATCACAGACATCCTACCAGACTCTGATCACATCCTGGTGTTCATTGTATTTTGCTTTGGTGAAACTGGTAGCTTGAAAGTCCCTTAGGAAACAAATTTTAAATAGTTATGGGAGCGCACCAATCGTGATGTCAATGAGCTCTCGGACCATTAACATCTTAGATATGTCATATGCACAGACGCAGTGTGCATATAACACTGTGCAGACAGTGAGGGACTTTTTTTCTGCAAATGAAGAAATAGAATCTCTGCATTTACCATGATTAGGTTGAAATTAATTCAGTCATCACTCAAGTGCATTTAATGCAGAAGAGCCAGTGGAGACAAACTGAATGATTAAAGCTGTCATATTTAAGATGATAAAACATTCTACTTTAAAAGTTGGTGGTAGCTGAAGATTGCCTTCAAAAGTCGCAGTGATTCTTTTGTTTTTCTGGCATACACATTAGCTAGCAAAACTAAAAAGGCAGCAAAATATTTTTCTTTTTTTTGGAAAAAGAAAAATAATTGACTAATGTATGTTAACTTGCCACTGTGGTTACACAACCTTATAAATAAGCCAAAGCTCAATGATGTGTGTGCATGTGCACATTTGCCATCTGCCATTCTTTTTCAGATACACTAAAAAATTGAATGCCTGCTAATAAAAATAAAATAATGACTATATCAACACATGAACAACACCTGTAAAAAAAAAAAAAAACATCTTGTAAAGGTATATCAATAAGAGCAGAAAAAATTAATCTCTGACACTATAAGGCCATGTTTATGCAATGATAACAAGTGTCTCCAAAAAGAGCTAATTTAAAGTAAGCTGCCATCAAAGCTGCATTCCTAGAATAGGCAGAGTGTGCAGAGCAGGGGGCCTCTTAACCACAACAGTTCAATGTTAAGATTCTGGCCCTCGTTCCTGTGTAGAAGCTAAATAACCTCCATATTTCCCTGTGTGGCTGACACTAATGGGAACCATGCTGGGTCTCGCAACTCGCCACCCTGCGTGCGTGCGCTCACTGATGCTCAGTCTACTGATTGGGTTGGTGACTGAGGTCATCTTTTCTGGGCTGACCACAAGTTGTGGAGCAAAACTTCAATATCCCGCTGGGCTAATGCAATTAGTACCCAACAACCATATCACTTACACAAGCAATGAGTGCTGGCCCGGGCGAACGAACCACTGTTTGGCTCTGTGTGTAAACAATGGGGTCTTCACAAGGAGGGAGGCAGGAGTAATATTCTGAAACAGCCTCAGTGTTATCAAGTCTTGCATGTGTTTAGGGTGAGAAAGAGAAAGAGAGGTGAAATGCGTTCTTTCAACAAGGGACAGGATGTTATCTCACAGGGCTTTCATCAGTTTTACCCTCACTATCAGGCCTCTATCTGATGAACACTTCACAGTTATGAAGCGTTCGCACTGCCAGAGATATGCCACCAGTAAAAGTGTTTTTCCTGCCACCCAAGCATAACAGATAAAGAGCTTAGAAATCTTATGGTTTTTTCCAAGTTTCAGGAAGAATGATCATTCACCAGTAGCTGGATTATACCGTGTTGAACAGTTGGCTACTGGGATTAAGAAGTAATGCAAATTTATCGTGTGTAAAATAAATAAATAAATAAAATACAAATTGTGATGATGAAATTTTGCCCTGTTGAATTTCCCTTGTTTTTTCCAGCATTTTTGAGCCTTTGTAAAACCTTTGCAAACGCTGCTGTAGCCACATTAAATTTTCAGGATTGGAAAACACATTTTAGCCCTGTTAAAAACTATAATCAAAATCCTCAAAATGAATTTTACACCCAGTGTTTTACAATCTAATGCCAAAATTTGTACACAATGATTTTTTTTTTTATATGAGCAGCAATATCACGGGATGCATCATAGTATCAATAACAAAAGTCCACCAAGTAAATGTCTTTGATATAATATCAAACCTCCAGGGTAACAAAAACATGTATTGTTACCCTGAAGTCTTGATCTTTTGTCTGATAATTCACTGGAGAAAACTACACAAAAAATGCATTTTGTGTACATTTTTAAGGGTTATGTCACCATGTGGGATTTCCTCATGTTTGGTTTTGTAAAGATGTTATGTAAGATGCCTTTCAGAGAGGCAAGGCTGTTCGTGGATGTTGTGAAGAAGAACATGCAGAGGGAGGGTTGGTGTGGCAGAAAAAGGATAAAAGGGACAGAGTTAGAGGCAGATGATTTGCTGTGGAGACCACTAGAGGGAGCAGCCAAAAGAAAATGAAGAAGAAGAAGAAGAAGACCACCATGTACAGTAGGACAGGTGCCTGGTCAAACCAATTTATGGCACATACATTGTGATACCAGGCTCATCTTCTATATCAACATTATCCTTCAGTCTTCAATACACCATCTTTGAGCAAACACAATGATTGGAAGGTCAGTGTTTCGATCCACAGCTCATAGCTGTATGTCAGTGGATAAAACAACCTCCCTTAATCTGCATGTACATACTGTACATATGTAAAATATGTATGTACATACTGCCACATATACTGTCCTACTGTATATGTACTACTGTATATAGTATATATACACCAGTGTAAATGGCTGTGAATGCTGCTTGTAATGTAAAGCACTCTGAGTGGACCAGAGAAGTGCAGACTAATAAGTGTATGCATCAAGTTCATGGTTATCTATAATTAAACCATGAATAGGAATACTGTGTTTCTTTTTAACACTGTAGTAAATTGTAGTTAGTTGTTAGTGTAATACAATTTCCTAACCAAACAAATATATTCAGAGCATTAAAAACACAATGGAAACTGTGACCCAAAAAACTTTAGCAACAGCATTTCAGCAGCCCGGGTGTATATCACCTATTATCTCTTTGGTTTGACTTTCAACCTGATTGCAATCAGCACCTGATGTAATTAATGAGGTGATTAATTGCTGGATTGATCCACTGATCAATCAGAAAGCTCTTCCATAGACCTGGAGTCCTTACCCAGCGTAATTACTGGGAATATTAAAGGTTTAATTGGATCCTAGGGTCAATTCTGTTGAAAATTTGTTTCTAATTTGTAGCAATTTCTAATTTATGAGAAAGTTTTTGGTCCAAGCTGTCGAAATAAAATTGTGCTATTAACTGATTTTAGTTCATTGTGACTTCAAAACATGGTTTGGAAATTAAAGCCAATCATATGAACCTAGAAACAACTCATCAAGCTTTTACAAACCTGTCATGCTGACAGGAAGAGCTGCTCCTTTAATGCTGATTTTTTAATCATCAGTCATAAAGACCTCAAGTTGATTCTCATTTTGTTAATCGAGTCAAAGTGCTTTTTGCTTATGAGTTATTTTTATTACTATATCACAGTACACAAAATATAGTTGGACAGCAAAACAGAGTATAAATTTTAACAAGCAAACCTTTTTTTTTCTCAAAACTAATGTACATAAATACAACATTTACTGCGAAACAGTGAACACCACAACACTGAATTGCATGCCAGTTTTCCATTTGCTGCTCCGGAATGCTGAGTGCCAACACTTAATACAAAGATTGAAGAAAAGGTTATATCTGTCTGAAGACTTTTGTGGTTGTCCAGAAGGAGAATTCCTAAATAATTAATGCAATAATTTTATTAAAGCAATTGAATTAATGCTCAAAATATGCACTTAAGTCACATGTTGGTGGTTTACTGTAATGGTGTTCAGTGGCAAAACTACAAGAAAAATGTCCATCGTCCAAAAACTTATGGATCTAACTGCAGTTACAAGTAAGGTCTCCTGGAAAAATAATAAGAGACTGTATACTTATTATATTTAACAGTACATATAAGTAACTTTGATTCACCATCAAAAATTTAAAATAATTTAAGCAAACTTCAGAGATTTTTGTATGAGAAGATCAGTAAAGAGCATGAGCAGTAGGGTTACTTTCCTGTAGACTTCTATAGAGTCAGAGGAGTTGCCCCTCACAGATCTTTAGAAACAATGGAGGTTTTCCACAGTGGCCTCACTTTTTAGACCTGGAAGCCACATCGATACATACAAGTGAATGTGAAGGAAATGTTATGAAGTACATATATATATATATATATATATATATATATATATATATATATATATATATATATATATATATATATATATATATATATATATAGAGAGAGAGAGAGAGAGAGAGAGAGAGAGAGAGAGAGAGAGAGAGAGAGAGAGAGAGAGAGAGCGCAAGAGCAAGTGAAAGTGGGAGGTGAGATAGTGGCAGTAGGAGCTTGAAGCTGGAGAAGGTGACCCTGAGATACAGGCAGGACTGTTCATTTAGGCAGGCAGTGAACAGTGCAGTGACAGCCAGCACCAGAGTAGTGCTGGACCCCTGGAGAGAGGCACAGCAGCAGATGGAATAAAAGAATTTAGATTAAACAATCCCACACCACACAGTGTCACCATGTTGATGCTCTGTTATTAGATGTTAGGCTCTAGTACCCAAAGAAAGCAAACCTTTCTAAGAGAATGCACATAAAATTCATGCATGATTCAAATTAAGGATAGGGAATGACTAAAAATGTAACTCGAATTCTTCAAATAGTTATATAGTCATTAAGTAACTTTTGGTCAAGTCAAAAAAAAAAACTTTACTTGTTAGTATGGTTGTTCCTTTGGGTATACTATCTGATAGCATCATGGGATAAAGTAATTCTGACAGTAATGATGAAAACTGTAAGAAACTCAATTACAGAATGTGAAGCATATGCTCAGAAAAGATGGTTGGCATGAAATTCTTACAAGCAGTACATAAAAACCAGAGACATGACACTCAAAAGTATCATGAACAGAAATTTATGGCAGAATTATGTAACAGCAAAGATGCTGGTAGAAGTAAACAAGGAAGAAAAAAAAACTTTTGAGGCAACAATCAGGTCATCTGGAAGTGTTTTATTATTATTATTATTATTATTATTATTGTTATTATTATTATCAGATTTGAGTAGTATTTCTGTATATGGTTTTAATGTCCTCAGGATCATTGAAAGTTAATTTTGATAATGCTTTAAAATAACTGCATAATAAGTGATAGGATGCATTTCAGGATTGCTGCCAAATAACAATCCTTGCTTCCAGAAGGACTTTGGTACTATCTCAGGAATCAGACCCTACAGCCCAACTGCAGACTCATGAAGCCATTCAGCAAATCAGGAAATGTATGACCCAATCATGTTGTTGCACTGACAGATGTGCATGTTTTTTTTTTTAATCAGATACATTCTATTTATCTGTTAGTTATGGCTTTTTCCCTCATTCATTTAGACAGAGGTTTCAAAATAAAAACCAAAATAACTTCCCAGAGGCACTACCAAGATGGCTTCTCAGTGGTAAGTCTTGTTACAAGAAGGACTTTGCGAGGACCACATGTGGAATCCAATCTTGCCTTAAAAAACTCAAAATCAGGCAGTATAAGAAAAAAGAGTGCGATCGGAGTGTGGATAGGGTTGGCCAAACTCTTCATTACTGGGACCTGGACTTGTAATTTTTCCACTTCAGTCTCATTCTCCATTTCAAGGACATGTTGGCTGCTGAGAGTGTGATGGCTTTGTGGTTATAGCAGCCTCCATTGCTCCCTCCATTGTGTTTGGCCGGCCAGCTGCCTGATATATTATATCTTCTGATTACCACCCACCACACACACTGATAAGATCCCAGCTGGAGCAGGACAGGCCCCAAAGTGCCAGCACTCAGTCTGCATGCAATTTGTAAACCAGAATCAGGATGCTTGTGCATATGTGCATGTTTGTCTGGCTACTCAAACTTCAGCACACATGAATCAGCACACAAATCTGACTGGTGAGAAAGAAGGCAAACACAAAGCGGAAAGAAAAGTGCAAAGTGTAAGTGGGTGAGTAAACATTCAGCAACATAAAAACATTTCTCTTTTCATATTATAAAAACGAAGACATTTCCATTTTTATATATACAGTACCAGTCAAAAGTTTGGACACACTTTTGACTGGTACTGTATATTGTTATAGCTTGTAAATGGACTGTAGCTTACATACAATCAGTGTTGAAGTCTGACATTGATATTTAATCACATTTGCACCCCCAGTTATTATTGCGACAATGCTGAAATCAGAACTGGTGATCAACAGGAATTAAATGGTATTCCAGGTGACCTTCAACTTTAATTTAATTGAATCAGTTGGTTAACTGATCATTAGAAAGTGTGACCAACTCTGTAAACACAATAGTTTGCTTGTCTGAAGCACTCAGGTGTGTGCTAATACAAGACCACAATTTTACCCAGGAGTGGACCTCCCAGAAAATTCACCCCAAAGAGAGATTGTGCAATGCTCAGAGAAACTGCAAAAAAAACCCCAAGATCTGCAATTCAGACTCTGCAGGCCTCAAAAGCATTATAAACATGAATCAGCACCCTATTGCAGTGCAGGGGTTTGTGTGCTCCAGTAATCTATGTTGTCTGGAGGCTTTTGCCCCCTAGTAGGGTCTCCCAAGGCAAATTGGTCCCGGGTGAGGGCCCAGACAAAGAATGACCCTTATGGCAGATACAACAAGGGAACACTTTACCCTGCCCAGAATAGGCTCACTGGGGCCCCACCCTGGAGCCAGGCCTGGGGCGGGAGCTCAAGGGAGAGCACCTGGTGGAGACAGCAGTACTCTACCCACATGGTATATAGTACGGGTGGTGCGCTGCTGACTTCAACTGAGGCTATAGTCAGGGGTGGAAAGAATACTTCAAGGAGCTCCTTAATCCCACTGACACAAGATCTGTAGAAGAAGTACAGTCTGGGGACGAGGGGGATGACTCATCCATCACTCAAGGTGAGGTCACTGACATAGTTAAACAACTCCTTGGTGGCAGGGCCCCTGGGGTGGAGGAGATTCACCCTGATTTCTTGAAGGCTCTGGATGTTGTTGGGGTGTCTTTGTTGACATGCCTCTGCAATAATGTGAGGAGATCTGGGGCGGTGCTTCTGGATTGGCAAATTTGGGTGGTGGTCCCTATCTTTAAGAAGGGGGACTGGAGGGTGTGCTCAAACTATTGAGGGATCACACTCCTCAGTCTCGCCAGAAGGTCTATGCCAGGGTGCTGGAAAGAAGAGTTTGTCCGTTAGACAAACCTCAGATTCAAGAGGACTAATGTGGCTTTTGTCCTGCTTGTTGACCAGCTCTTTATCCTCTCAAGGATATTCGAAGTGTGTGGGAGTTTGCCCATCCTGTCTACATTGCTTTGTGGACCTGGAGAAGGCATTCACCCTTATCCCTAGGGGAATCCTGTGTGGGGTGCTGTGGGAGTGATTGGCCCATTGTTACAGGCCATTTAGTCCCTGTACAACTGCAGCAAGGGCTTGGTCTGCATTGCTTGGGCCACGGACAAGCAGAAGAAAATGGAAGGCTGGATAGAAAAGAATGAACATGTATGGTTGGTTTGGAAGAGTTGCCAGGTAAAAGCGTCTTCTCTCTAAAAATAATATGGCAGCACAGCTTAATTTCCAAAGAATGGAAGAATCTGAACAACCACAAGAATTCTAAAATGTCCTTTGGATGTGACAAAAGTGGAAATGTTTGGCCATAATGCACATTTGGTGCCCAATGACTGCAAGGACCTGGGCACCTTGCAGTCATTGAGTCATGTAAGACCATTCCTCTGACAGTTGCAGGTAATGCTTGGCTGAAATTGGATCATGCAACAAGACAATGATCCCAAGCAGAGCAGCAAATCCACTCCCAAATGGCTGAAAAAGAAAAGAATCAAGGTGTTGCAATGGTCCAATCAAAGTCTAGACCTCAAACTGACTGAAATGCTATGGTGGGACCTCAAGAGAGCTGTGCATAAAAAAAATACCTGCAAACCTCAATGAACTGAAACAACGTTGAAAAGAATGAGCAAAAAGTCATCCACAATGATATGAGAGACTGATGAAGTCATATAGAAAAGGATTGCTTCAAGTTATTGCTGCCAAAGGTGGTTCTACAAGCCTCAGAATCATGAGGTGTTCTCAAGTTTCCACAGGAGTGCACAGAGTCCTGTGGAAACTTTCTTTTACACATTACTGTACCTTCACTGGTGAGCTAGTTGTGCATTAGAAGTAACCAGACAGTCTTCACTGTTGCTGGGTTTGTTAAAACTACCTAGGATGTTGCGATCATTTTACTTTATTTTAGCCACTGTTGTGCCTTTTCCTCATGACAGAGCCATTTCTCACCAGGACAATGTCTTTTAACTAATTCATTTTCCTGAAACAGAATTTATCTTCCAATACTCCACACACAGATGCACTATCAGATTTTCTGTGAAAAGGAAAATGAGGAAAAAGCACTTTTGTTGCCAGTGATAGCCTCACGTACCTCTGAATGTAAACTATCTTAATCCATAATGTGGTACTGAAGGGTGCGTCTTTTTTCCTGCCACTTGTCTGATCCAATATTATTTGAGTATTTATGTCTCTGCCTCCTTTCACAACCCCTCCTCTGGAGAAAAGTATAGCTGATAAGTTACCTCTGCAATTTTAATAACTGAAAAGAGTGATAAAAAGATGCTTTCTCTCACCATGAATTTGAAGCAGACATGTTACTGCTAACTATATCTGTCACTATAAGATATGTTGCCTTTCTCCTAGTGTACACCTATAAGATCTGTACATAAATAAGAGCTTATCTTCGAGTAATGCACAGTCACAGATAGGGAATGCTCTCATCCATACATGTATGCATATTTGTGCACATTAACAAAGGCCAGATGGACCTCAAGTGCCATTAGCCATCTTTTTCTAATCTTTTCCTTCATCTCACATGATCTTTTTCTGGTCCATATTTCTTTCTCCTTATCTACAGAAGTTCTAGAGGGGACCTCCTATATAATTATTTACTCTCAACGTGTTTCTCCTGAGACTCCACTTGCCCTAGACCCCCTTCTTTAACTTCACTTGAGGTGGTAAGTATGTACATAGCCCCTCTTTCAAAGCACCTAATCCCTGAATATGTTCACACAAGCTATCTTATTAATGAATAATACAAAATTTTGGGACTCTTGACTTGTGCTGCTAATGAATGTACGACCAAAAAAATCTGATTTCCCTGAGTATTTTCCCTATAGTCATAAGAGAGTTTGAAAAATTATAATTTTACATGGCAGGCCTTTCCTCTTACTGTAGAATATCTGTAAACCAAGGCATTTGAGCTAATTAAAAATTGCACCGATTTCTTTGCAATTTTAATCAGTCTTAATCTGGCACCCTTTAAATAGCACATGCAGCGCAGTATCTGAATGCGTGGTTGACACAGAAAGGCAAACAAATAAATACCTTACTCTGCATTTTGTTTTTGTTTTTTTTTTCTGACCTGCTATTGGGATCCATTGATTCTGTCAAGCCAGCATCAGTCCACTGTGGCTTTGCTTGTAGTTGGTATTCACATGTCTTCTCCTGAGAGCAGTATTTGGGGAGATGTGGGAAAGAGAGAAAGAACAGATCAAATGTGATTTATCCAGGGTTGGACAGCCAGCCAGTAAACTATGTATGCTGAAGAGGATCAGGGGGTCAGAGAGGGGGAAGGTCACAACTGTATAATTACTGACATGGCAAACCTAGACAAAATTGGTGTGTAAAGAACAGGTGACTGTGATACTGTCACGGCTTTTTTTTTTTTTGTACAGCATATTCCCATACCTCTTTATTCACACAGTGTAAAAATAAGAAATTTTGGTGAAGTGGTTTCAACATTAACATCAAACAGCAGGGGTTTCTATGTTGATTCCACTGTACACTTGATGACACAAAGGTGTTGTTAATATGGTTTCTGTGAGTTATGGATTGCGGTAAAGCAATCTGGCACCAGGTTGTTGCATTCAGAGTGTTATAATCTGATTGAGGACCTTGAACTGTCATGTTGGCAGTGGAGAAAAAAAATCTGTGTTGTTGCCAGTATGAACATGGTCACTTTGACAGGTTAAATTACATCATATCAGACAGATGTAATGTGTTATACACATTTGTACACATTTGTACTCATATAGTATCATGACCGCCTGTAGGAGGTCAATACAATTACTTCGGAGGTGAAATATCCATCTTCTATCAGTATACTATCATATTTAATCTTAGTGTAATCACTCATTTATTCATTACATCAGTGTTCAGTGATCATTTTTCTGGGGGTTAACTGAAATGATGATTGGGTTTTGTATCAGCAGGAAATGTATCAAACTTACTAATAGACAGGCAGGCAGCCAGACATTTTTCTCAAAGAGCTGCCAACATTTTCTTGCCAACCACAAACTGAAACCCCCGGCAATGTAAACTAACTTGTCTCTATGTCTCTGTTCAGAGAAAATTGAGTGCTTTAGTTTTTTTCTCGCCTGTCTAATTGCTGTTGTTTTTTCAAGGCCCTTCTCTCAACTCTTTAATCTATAAAACATTTAACATCTATATACAGTGTTGTGAAAAAAGCATTTGCTCCCCTCCTGATTACTTAGTTTTTTGCTTATTTGTCACACTTAGGTTTCACATCATTAAACAAAATTTTATTTATTATACAAAGATAACCTGATGCAGTTTTTAAATCATGAATCATTTTTTATTATGATGAAAAAAAAGCTACCCCCCCCTCCCCCAACAAGATTTTTAAAAATCACAAATTAACTGATTAACTGTGATTAACCACTTTTTTTTGGAAAGCTGAATTCAGTTTCACTACCCACACCCAAGCCTGATTATCAAGAAATCACTTCAAATCGAATCTGTCGGACAAAATGAAATAGGCCAAAAGATCTCAAAAATCAACACATCATGCCACAATCGAAAAAAACAGCTGACATCTATCAGTCTGGAAAAGGTTACAAAGCCATTTGTAAGGCTTTGGGACTCCAGTATAACACAGTGAAAGCCATCATCCAAAAACAGAAAAAAACTTGAAACAGTGGTGAACCTTCCCAGGAGAGGCCAGCCTACTAAAATCATTCCAAGAGCACATCAGCGACTCATCCAGGAGCTCACAAAAGAACCCAGAATAACATTAAAGAACTGCAGGCCCCATTTGCCTCAGTTAAGGTCAGTGTTCATGATTCAATACTGGTGACCAAAAAGAATACAAAGGCTTATTTCACATTTGCCAAAAAATCCTGATGATCCCCAAGGCTTTTGGAAAATACTGTATTCCAGGAACTGAAGAGACCAAAATTGAACTTTTTGGAAGGTTTGAGTCCCGGTACATCTTGGGTAAAACTAACAGAGCATGTCATAAAAAAGAACATCATATCAACAGTCAAACATGGTGGTGGTAGTGTGATGCTCTCGGGCTGCTTCACAACGTGGACAACTTGTGGCTGAATTAAAACAATTCTGCAAAAAAAAAAAACTGGGCCAAAATTCCTCCAGAGTCATGTGAAAGACTCAGTTATCACAAATGCTTGACTGCAGACTGCAGAGTGGAACAACCATTGCTTTTTCATAGGGCCAGGTAGGTTTGGATTGCTTCTTTCCCTTGATAAATAAAAGCATCATTTAAAAAGTGCATTTTGTATTTACTCAGATTATCTTCAATATTAAAATTTGTTTAATGATCTGAACATTTAATTTGTGACAAATATGTAAAAAGCTAAGAAATCAAGAAGGGGGCAAATACTTTTTCACAGCACTTTATCTTTTGACATCAGGCATCTAAGCTCATTTCTGTCTCTCATTTTCCTCCCTCCCTGCCTCCCACTGTGTCCTAGCAGTCCTGCAGCAATGAAGGTCAGCCTGTCTCTCCTCACTTACGACCCTGACTGATTGTGCTACCTTTGGGGCAGATGTCCAATAGAACTGTAGATGTGTATGTATGCTGCTGTGTGTGTGCACATGCCCATATGTAACACAGGCATGCAAGGAAAAAATTTTCAGCTTTAATGTCAGTTCTGTAAAAAAAAATAATAATAATAATAAAAATTGATAAATGAAAAACATTTTTGAAATAAAAATAGAAGAAATTTGCAGTTGAAAAATAAACCTGTTTTGTTCTGTGGTGGGCAAATGATTGGTATTCTAAATAATACCAAACACTAAGATCAGAGATGGCATAAAGAGTCCAGAGCATGTAAGCCAATATACTGTAGCTTCCCTTAATAGGTAAAAGTTTTTCTGGTGCAGCACATGTAGATCTGCAGCAAACACATGAACTGCATTGTGAATGGGAAGAGATAAAACAGTTGGTTAGTAATCGGCTTGGCTCATTTATATTTTTCATACTGCACTTTCCTGGAATTTCACCTTGATATATGCTATATTAGGGATTTGTGTTAAAATAGATCTGCTAATTATACTTGTTAATTATACTAAACAAGCCTCACTATCTATATAACTATATAAATTTAAAATTACTTTTAATCAATCTTCTATAGATTGTCAGAGGATTTGATGACACTTGTGACATTTGACAGATGATGAAGGTTCACTGGCAAGTGTTAGTCACAACTTTCTGATAATTATGATGATATTTGTGGACATTAAGTATTAACCCTATAGCACTGATATAAAACTGTCTATCCAGCAGCCAGGCTGTGTTTAATATAAATCTGAAAGAGTTGTGTCATTAAACTTTCATGGCACTGGACCATGACTGACACACACTATCTGTGCTTTTTCTTTCACTTCACCTACAATCAGCTTCATGGAAAAACAAATAGCAATGTGGTAAGAGAGGTACACAAGAAAGTTGTGCAGAATTAAGCGTCACAGTCCAAAATAAGAAAGAACATTTGTGTTAATCATTTTAGACACAAGATATCCAACTACAGTTTTTAATTGTGTATCCACTAAGGTGTAACAACTGGTCCTGTTCTGTTCAGGAAAAGCTTGCATGAATTTTGTAGGTTAACCCAAGCAGCAGCAGTTCCTCTGTTCCAGATGAGGCGAGCCCCAAAAGTGAGTCAATCCTCACAGCATTTAAAAACATGTTTACAGCCTGTTGAAGCCTCAGTTTTGGACTATGTGGATACTGTGCCTCACCAAATATACACGGAATCTGTTCTTTTTTAATAACTTGTGCATTCAGATATTGATAGGGGTTAAAGTTACAGGTATGGCTGCTTTGGCAGGTGTCCTGGCACAGGGAGCTAAAGCTGACTGCTGCCAGGCTTCTCCTCAACTAATTTGAGTCAAAAGCTGCACCTCTCCACCATATTGTTGATGTAACAGGTACAAGGCTACTTTTAGATATGGAAAGAAATCTACTGATGCAAATTTGTGCATTTTCTAATCTAAACAGATTTCCTCCAAATATAGTTCATTCAGGCCAGGGTTAGGGTTGCATGGGTAGCATACACTGTGTGTGCTCCTGTATGGCTGTTGGTGATCCTGCAAAAATTCATTAGATATATCTATTATAAAACAGGTCCACTGTTGACTTGCCCACACGTATCTCCAGAGAGATGTCAGTATGGACTATGACCTCTACATATTTTAGTGTAAGTAAAGTAGGTCATTCCATCAGATATTAAATAATATTAAATAATATTAATATAATATATTGGAACAGACCATTTCCCCTATAAATGTGGTGAAAAGCAGAGTAGCTGCAAGTGTAGCTAAGACACACATCTATATGCATCTTTGGCATGCACACCCAGGGGCACTGAGAGTAAAAGTAACACTTGATGCATGAGTTTTTGTTTCTGTGCTATCCTTAGCTTGGCACAGCAGATCAAATTAAAATAATTTTAAAAAAATCTAAACGTCTGTAACTCCACATCAGGTTGCCACACTCCCGTATCACTAATGAGGTTCAAGAAAGCACTGTTACATAAATTTTAAAAAATGGTTTATCCACTTTACAGTTAGGGGCGTGTTAGTTTCATATTATCATACCATCATATTACTGATGGAGGAAGAGGGTTTTTTTATTAGTTTATTTCTTCCAGGGACTATGTACAAAATACATTAATCACATAAAAGGAAAAGCTACATTGTACTAAATTTAGCTCAGCTTAGCTCATCAGCTAATTTCCATCTGCAGTTCCAGTGCAGGTAGAAAACAATAAAACACAGATTAAATTGATCAACAAAACACAAATACATTTACTCACATGACTGCATATATGCACACACACAAACTTAATAACAAACACACACACACACAAAGTTCCACAGAACACAAAACAAATTATAATGAGACTGAAGCACACAAGACTGAGCTCTCGAAATTTTTTCACATCACAAGAGGAGATATGAAAATCGGTACAAATCAAATTCTTTAGGAGCATATTCCAGGCTTTAATTGCTCAATAGGAGAGGGCTGCTTGCACAAGAGCAGTGCTTCACTTAGTCACACTACAGTCCCCCCTTGTAGTGGACCTGGTAACTGCTCATTTGTTCAGAGCACAATATGGTCACTGATTTCTCTGTATTCGGAGTAAGACAACTTTTTTCATGGTGAATGTTAATTTAGCAGCAACTTGTTTAGGATCTTTGACATGTACATATAGCACCATGTCATCAGCATACTTAAAGATTTCAACACCATCACACACAGATGGAAAATCATTCCTGATCAAAATCTTAAGACCAGATAAAAAATTGCAAGAATTTGCATTTGTACTATTGGATCTTAAGAAGGTTCTAAGTAGAGCTTCACAATGCTAAAAGAAGAAATCAGCACAAGAGACAAAAACATTTGAGCAGGGAATCTATTGAAAACTGCATTTATGCTCAAACGTGATTTTTTCAGCTGATCAAAAGTTTAAGACCATAGTCTTTAAAAGCCAAGTGCTGTGCAAAAATCTGGATTCCATGTCATTTTCTGTCAAGTCTCAACATTGTCAAGACCTCCTGATGGCAAAAGCAAAAAAGCTCACTGACTTTGAACGTGGTAGGATTGTTGAGCTGCATAAGCAAGGCCTTGCACAACATGCCATCGCTGCTGAGGCTGGAAGCAGTAAGACAGTCATTTTGCATTTTTTAAATGATCCTGAGGGTTATGGAACAAAAAAGTCAAGTGGTAGACCCAAAAAAATTTCACCAGGGCTGATCCGCAGGATCCGATTGGCTGTCTGTCAAGACATGGGCCAATCCTCTGCTCAAATTAAGGCCATTACTGGTGCTGTCTGCAGCCCAATAACCATCAGACGGCATCTGCGAGGGAAGGGCTTCAGAAACAAAAAACATCTTCAAAGGCTTCAAACTTCTGATCAGCTGAAAAAAATCATGTTTGAGTGTAAATGAAGTTTTCAATAAATTCCCTTTTTTGTCTCATGTGCCAATTTCTTCTTATAGCATTGTGAAGCTCTACTTAGGATCCAATAGTGCAAAATGCAAATTCTTGCAATTTTTTATCTGGTCTTAAGAATTTGATCAGGAGTGTATGTATGTGTGTGTATATATATATATATATATATATATATATATATATACACATACATACATATATATATATATATATATATATATATATATATATATATATATATATATATAAATAATCACTTTTGAAATGGCAGGCAGTACAGTATATTGATGAATATGCATTTACTCTCCTGCAACTTAAACGTCAAATTTTTGTGTAAGATACCAACATTTATTGTGTTAAACACATGCACATGTGACCATAGAAGCTGATATAAAACTGGTCATTATTTTTAGACAACTGTGAAATCCTATTACCTGAACAAGTGCACATTAGATATTCACCAAAAAGAAACAACCTAAGCCTTATTAATATCTACTCAAAAAGTGCCAAAATTAACTTGATGAATTTAATGCAATAATTACAAAATTATTTCTACCAGGTTTTATTTAACAGCACATCTCTCAGAATCTGTTATAGAGTTCTGGAAGCCGATATTCTCCAGAGGACATTTGTTGATCACTGACACCATTCTGTCATTCAGCAATACAAGTGGTTTACCTGAAGACAGAGACTTGAAACAGTACAGTCAGTGCCCCATCAGTTTTTCAGTCTGTCACGCTTATATTTCTTCAAAGCCAGAGACACTGCTGCCACCACTTAAAATATTCAGATATCCAAGCCAAAAAAAAAAAGAGATATCCATGGAAAGAAGTTTCATAAAAAGCTTCATTTCATAAATCTTCTCACTGTAAACAGAAAACTGCTTTAAAAATATGCATCGGCATTTTCTCACCACTACCAGAAATTGGAAAAATTATTCGGTTTTTTTTAAATTATTATTTTAATACTGATTCGATTGACTACATGTTTGGTAGAAAGATGTCATGGCAGTTTCCTGAGCTTTTCTCAAGAGACCGTAAAGTGCTTACTTCCTATTGATTTGTCTTTTTTTATTCCCCTTTTCCATTCTGCAGACTCTTTACTTTTTGCTGCCCATCTGTATGTCACACATTTCCCAGCAGTAGATAACGGTTATCTGCGCAATTATTTGTAATGAAGTGATGATCAATACAGCTAATATAACATGGTCTAAGATCAGTCAGGCTGAAACCCAAAAACACATTAACATAAGTGGGTTTGAATGCAGGACTATCCAGGAAGACTATTAAATGAGATGGGGGGGGGATGTATTCTGAGTGTGTTGCTGGTGGCATTACCACTTCCACTGCCACCTGTCAACACATAGTGTGTGCACATGCAGAAAAATAGAGGAAAAAATAATATTTTGCCTTGCTCAAAATGCAACTACCCAAACCATACTGCCTCAGTATTATTTACTTTTACACACTCAGCCACCAATGTGTGTCCAGTCCATCTGCTGAGAGAAGACAGCAAACAGAGTCCATGCAAACAAGGAGAGGTGAAGAAGAGTGAAGAGAATGAGATTAAATGAAAGAATGGCAATAATGTGTTACACTGCAACTGTTATTGCTGAGACCACAGAGCATTTGATGTGAATGTAACAGAAAACTGCAAAACATATACAGGAACATGGTACTAAACTCATGTTTGTGTTTGACACAGAGGTATACACTTACGCTGAAAGAACATGATTTTAGTACACAACTGTGCATACAAAGTGAAATGCACGCACTCTGGACGTGAAAGACTGTCACCGAAAACCTATATGTGTCTGCGAGTGTCTGTGTGTGTGTCTATACTATCATGTACCACTACCAAGCACCATCCTCCGGGGCTGAAAAATGAAGCCCATGTGGAAGAGCCAAAAACAGCTGCTTGAATGGCCTCTTGAGGCTGGCTCCAAAAGTGAATCAATCCTCAAAAGATTCCACTGTTAAAATGCCAAATGTCGCCAGCTAATTTCCCCCTTCATGACAAGTATACAGGTTGTTCTTTTTTGGTTGGTTGGTTGGTTGGTTGGTTGGTTGGTTGGTCGGTTGGTTGGTTGGTTGGTTTTTGTTTTTCGACAACTTATCCACACCCCTAAAATTATGCATTTTTGTGACCACTTTGATTTACAGGTAGATTCCAACAGTCAGCCGTAGCTGATGGCTGTCTGCTAGGCTTCACCTCAGAGTCACTGAACTGTTCCTCTAGACAGAGTATGTGGTATTGGTGCTTTTTGGAGACTAAAGTGACATTATTTAGCACAAAATCGACCTGCTGACCAGCTAATTGCACTAACAGCTTGTCCAAGAAGTCTGTGCTCCAGTTCTGGTCACTGAAATTCTAGTAATTAATTTGTAATATGTTAAATACTACTAACACTAACTAGAATGGCACTCAATAACGTGCATACCTCCCCCACCCCAAATTTTCTGTGCCAGTACTACACTGGAATAGATACCATCCAATGCTGTCATACTCCATTATAAATTACTAGATCACAAAGACTAGAAATTTATTTTATTGGCTTTTAAAAACTATAAAATATTATTTTATATATATTATTAAATGAGATGCACATGAACAGATAATGGCATATATTTATTCAGTTTATGTATGTAACCCAGTAGCATCCTCTAAAAGAACCAAATGAAAAAGAAAAACAAACTGTTGCAGAGATATGAATTGTATATGTGTATGTGACTTTTGTGTAGGGTTTGTAGTTCACTTTGCATTATTGTATTTCATTTTGTATTGTATTTTTACAATAGAAAAAGACAATGAATTATCAACAGGAACTGTTTATACCTGAGCACCAAATTCCCTCGTGATAGAAAAATTCACTGAGATATGAACTTTAAAATTTCGTCAATAGTGAGAGTTTTTTTTTTTTAATTTTTGAAAATTTCGGGTGGCCTTGACTTTTGAAGAAATTTGTTCTTTGGCCTCTAAGGAACATTTCCACAAAGTTTCATTAATTTTGGTTCAAACTGACAGACAAACAAACGGGTGAAAACTTAACTTCGTCCCACCTATCAGTGGCCAAGGTAAGTAGCAGGTACTATGCAACCTATGGATGCACCTCCTTAACCAAGCCTGCTGGTGTTAGCTGATGACTTATTATTCCACCACCTCTTAATATGGTCACTTTTCCAAAAACCAACATGGCAGTGGCCAAAATGCTAAGACTGGGGTTACAAAATGATATTTTACAAACTGGCCATGGTTCTGGATTTCTGTTTAATCATTTCCTGTTTTATTATTTCTGGTTGCATTTTAATCCTGTCCAGTTTTACTTCTTCCCTTTAGTTCAGTTTCCCTCCTTTAAAGTTGTTGTCTGCCTCAGCCTCATTAGTATCATCTGTATGAAATTCCCAGGGTTCTAAATTTTCCTCATATTTTCCTTATTATTCCTCATGATCCTGTTTTATCTTTGGGTCTGTTCTTTCCGTGTGGTCCATTATAGTTTCAAAATATCTACTTTAAAATACCAAATCTCTAGTTCATTTTTTTATATTACTCTGAACTGGACATATTTGGATTTTTGACTTTAATTTTTAAAAAATCTGTTTTTGGCTTCTCATGCAAAGTTATGTGATGAGTGAGCATAAATTTTTTTTTAAAATATCAGATTTAGTGACATAATCATTATATATTTATAACTTACTTGAGTATTTTTATTATTTATGTTGATTGTCTCATAGTAAGATAAATTGTAATAACATAATGATCTGGAAAAGGTGTGGTATTTTGCTATATTTGCTGTTCTCATTATACAAAGTATGTGCTTTTTTTCTTTTGTAGTGTTTGAGCTTGTTTCCAGTTTGGAGCAATGTTTGGCCCTTCAAAAAACACCAAATGCAGTGACTAGTACATGGGAAATGTTCTTACTGAGGGTGTGAGAGAGGGAGTGAGGGCGTGCTAAGAGGGTGAAGGGGGAAGTCAGAAATAGAGCTATTTGTGAGTTTATTTTGAGCTCCATTACCCCTATTACAGATGAGTATCTACTCTCCACCCTCTTCTAAATGCTGAGGATGCAGGTGGCCCACTGAGTAAAGCACCTATCAATCTCTCCCTGGCCATCTACCTATCTTTGTGTCCATTTATTCATCAGCTCATCTGATGAAAATCCACCCAGTCCGTTCCACTGTTCTTCTGCCTCTCCTCCATCTTTCAGATAATCAGTCCATCAACACATCCATCTGTGCACCCATCCAGCAATTCATCTACCCATCCATTTATCTTCCCATCATTTATCCATTTGTCTATCACCCATCCAACCATCCATCCATCCTCTCACACTCGCTTGCTTCCATCAGTTTCCAGCAGCGCCATCAAGACTGCACCTCAGTTGTTTAAAGTGCCTCACAGGAACAACAGGCTGATATGTCAGACAAATGCAAAACAGGCGAGCTTTGCAATCAATAGTCGGGTTAAGCTCCAATCGCTCGTGCGACTCAATAGCTCTTGGAAATTCCTAGGAAACAATTAAATACACTGTAGACAACAATGTAAAAGCACTTGGCAGAGGTAATAGAGTTGATTACTGATAGGGGGTCTAGTAACTGGAATCGATCAAAATCTCACAGAAACAACCTATAATTAAAATGGATTACTGTTTGAAGATTATTCTTTTGTGCCGTGTACAGGAAGTCAGTGATTATGTACAACTGTCCAGATCGAGAAGGTTTCCAGAGTAAAGAAATATTGCAGCATTTTTTGTTATAAATTTGTTTATATATAACATTGCTAATGAGAGATGATGAGAAAATTGACGCTAAACCTGAAGCTGCCTTGAGGAGCCGCAGTGTTTTCCACAGCTTTTACTTGGGCGGACTTCACAGGCTGCCAAAGTATACTGCAGTGTATGTGGGGGCCTGGTGTAAACTAAGAATATGGCCATCGCTCAAAAAGGGCAAAATATGTATTCTTTGTAATGGCCAGAGATGGATGCATCCTCTGGTTTCAAAAGAAAAAACAAATGTGTAGATGTTAATGGAAAAATTTCCCTTTGGCTTCCATGATCTGTGACTTGGTAAATTTGAGGTCTCAGTTGGTTTCAAGTCTCACTGACTAGAACATGACATTGTATTTGTAAGCTATGCTCCACTTTAGGGCCAAAAGGAATAAAAAGGCAAAGTATGCTTCAGGATGTGCCTACCTTGTGTGGACAGGTCACTACTGTACATAAGCGTGTGGTCTCCCTTAAGATGGTGACGGCCAAAGTGTTCAAGTCAAGGTTTCAAAATTAAGACTTTGCAAACAGATGGGTGATATCAAGGTGGTCCATCTGTTATATATATATATATATATATATATATATATATATATATATATATATATATATATGGCATTCAACAAATCATTAATCAATCAAAAAACACTGCTCTTTAGATTTTTTTTAATTAGCAGGGTTTTTTTATTATAGATCTTAAGCTGTGGTCTTCTGTAGCATAATCCTCAGGAGACTAATACAGAATATCTTATTTTTTGTGAGGCTTACAATCTTAGACAATTAAGTCATTGAGCTGTTATTGATTCGTCCTTTGTTCTTTCAACGGAACGTCTGCAATTGTCTCCAAAGTCGAACCTCGCTGATAATATTAGGAAGAGGAGAGACAAATGCGGAGGGAAGAGCTTAGCTGCACATGGCATTCTCACATACCCCTCCAGGCCAACCATTAGCAAGCAAGAGGCAATCACCATTTCATCAACGTTCACCGCACGGCCTCTCCCCCTCTCTCTTTTATTCATATTGTCTTTCTTTTTACTTGTTTTTCCCTTCTCCATTTCTCATTTTGATTCTGTTTTCTTCGCTGTTCTCCTCTCGGAGCTCTGTTCTCCTTTCCATGGGTGACTGTGATGGTGGATGCATCCATTTATCAGCCTCTGTATGTGCTGATGAATGTTGATTTAAGAGAAGAATACAACACCAGTGTGAAGGATTTTATGCGTATGTGTGGTTCACCTACGGTGCATGTATGTTTGTGTGATGTATATGGAGTCACGTCAGGTGGCCCACTGCACTCAGATGGCAGCGGAGAAGAATGTGGGGTCCAGCAGCGCTGTTGTTATGGGATAATAGAGGATGTATCACTCGTTTCTCTCATTATGCAGCAGGTCTCTGTTGCTGTCTTCCTCTTGCACATAAAGTACACACATCTTACAGATCACTATCCTCTCACACAAACACATTTACACCTGTGCCCTTTTCCTTCCCTGCCTCTGAGAGGCTTCACTCACCAGCTTATCGGCTTAAACCAGCTCTGACAGTGCTGGCCCAGCTCACACGCACCTTGTCTCGGGGGCACACCACATTATGAAACAATTACTCCCTTAATTGACAGTTAATTAATCTAAAGTCAATTTGACCTTGCAGCCTAACCTTGAGATTCAGAGCTGTGGTGGTCATGACACTCAGGCAAAAGGCTGATGGTGGGATGGAGGGAGAGGAAAAGGGACGGGAAAGGAAGGGTGGCAGGAATGATAGACTACGTCTACACCAGCAGAAAGCACTTGCTCTATCTTCTTGTCAGAGCGAAGATGGACTGTGATAGTGTGGCAAATGTTTCAGTGGATATGTTGTGGCCTGTTAGTGTGCTCAACATTACACCTTATCAACAATTACCAGCTTATTATGCTGAGCTGATCATTTAGGTGTTAATTACAGTTCTCATCTGGAAGCCCTGTAAAGACAGAGCGTGAGTGTGTGTGTGTGTGTGTGTGTGTGTGTGTGTGTGTGTGTGTGTGTGTGTGTGTGTGTGTGTGTGTGTGTGTGTGTGTGTGTGTGTGTCTCTAGATGTCTTTATGGTTGAAATGACTAAAGGTGCTCTTATTATAATTTTCTTTTTTTAATCATCTAAGGCTCAAGATTCTGAAATAGGCTGATGAGTTTCCTTTCAGTGAATATTGGTCATTTTTTTTGCTTTTCCGTTAAAAATGCAATATAATAGAACAGAATTGGGAATAAAAGCTATGATTATGAAGACAGCATGCAGCTAATGTTATTGTTGGTGATGCTGTCAAACTAAACCGTGTGCAGGTTTCTAAGCCCTGCTCTATCCCAGCTTACAAAGATTATAGAGATAAATAAACTTAGTACAAAAAGTTAGGAATTTGTGTTTGGTCAGTTATTTCCTTGTTATACCAGTGCTTCTTGGCAATAAATCTTATACCATTTGAAAGCCTGTTTATTTCCACTTAGATGGTGCCATATCTGTAAAGAAAAATGCATTTGTGGGTTGAGCAGAAAAATTCAAATCAATTAAATTTTACAAACAGTCACCTCGAGGCGCTTTATATTGTAAGGTAAAGACCCTACAAATGCCAGTTAAAAAATGGGATTGCCATCCCACAGTAGTGTGAGACTGAGCTGGTGACCAGCATGAGGAGGAGGTGCCAGGTGCTAATGAGGCAACTGTTTGTTAAATGAATAAATTGTTACATTGTCAATATGGCTTGTTTCTTCAGACTTCAATAATCCAGTCCACAAAACAAGAGTCAATAGCTAAATAAGATGAAAAAATGAAGTTTTTCATGGGCGCAACTCACATACTTAACTCTGCTGCTCAACCCACAAATACATTTTCCTTACAAATGCTGCACCATTTAAGGGCAGACAAACAGACTTTTGAGTGGTATAAGATTTATTACCAAGAAGAATTGTTAACAACAAAGAAATACACTGTATGTCCCAAAACACCACCAGCTACAACAAAAACTACTACAGAGGGGAATTATCAGAAATAAATAAACATTAAAAGGTTCTCAAAGATACATTTAATTATTTATTGATTTATTTACATAACTAGTGACTACATTTTTCAAAATAATCTGTTAACACAGTAGATATCATTTAAAATTTACTTGTGATTGCTTAAACTGGTTAAATCCAGAGTCATAACATAACTTAAAAAATAATCTAACAAACTCTGATGACAGTTTTGAGTTTTATGAGGTAATAATCTACATTTTGGTAGTTGAACTAATGATCAGTGGTTTTGGTATAAACTTAGATTTGCTGAAAAGTACAGCAAGTGGCAGCACTGGGCACGTTTCACTGTTGACACTCAGATTCTCTTTTCATCTCTTTGTATGTTATAACTCTTGTCCATGGCTGGCTGATGGACCAACTCCAGCACAAGCAAGAGTAGCCTACAGATCAGTTGTATAACATATTTTTGACACAGCGCCCATCTTGACAACAGATGCTGTCTGCAGGTAGAGAGGCAGTCCACACCACCCATAATTCTATAAAATGGTCCTTAGTGGAATTTACAGAAAACTCCATCATGGTAGGTATAGGACTGCAATATAAATTTACATGGGCTGTGAAATTTTTCATGGTAGGGGAAACTGTACCAGCTTGTGCATGCCCTCACCAAAAATATACTTTTATTTTTCTAAATGAACATAATGTCAAACAGTTTTACAACCACAATGGCAAAGGCAATTGTTTATCTTCCTTCACCCAGCTGTCATATTAAAAGTTCAACCTCTTGCCATGCAGCCGAGCAGTCAACACTTATCAAAATAATATCAGACCTCAACACGAGGACCCCCATTTATGTTTAGCCTCTTCTCTTCACAAATGCCTGCACATTTTTCTGTATCAAAATCTATGGCGTGCTGGATAAATTTGTCTCCACGTTGTGCTGCTATGACAAGACAGAGCTCTGACTTCATGGCCGAGTGAATTTCTGTGATTAAAGAGACGACAAGCAAAACCATCTGCTTGTCACATCCATCTGTCATCACCCAGCGTTCGCCATCAGCCGCACATCACTCAAAAACAACAGCAAGTCATGGAGAGAAAGCAGGAGGGGGGTGGGTGCATACGCCACAATGCCTTTGGGCAAGGGGGTGGGGGGTGGGGGGTGAGACCGGGAGGTTCAAAAATGAGGGTTGGGGGATGTGAGTGAAATTAAATGAGGGAAAGAGGGTGAAAAGACAGAGTGCAGGGATGATGGCAAATACAACAAGAAAAAGGAAGATAGGTGGAGATTCTCTGCTGTTTTGCTGCTGCCCAACCCCAAGCCAAACTGTGATGTTGCCCTGTTGTGCCCACAGATGTCTAACGGAAAATGTTCTGCCAGCTCCCACAAGCTTATGATCGAATCTCACCAGAGCTCCACTTACCCCACTTATCACCCACTACTCTCCCCGACTGTGTTTCTAGAAAAATACTCGACCCGAGCAGACTGCTCAAACTCATTCATAATTTCATCATGTACGCTGTAGCTCATTTTGTTAATACCTCAGATATACGTTCAAATCCCCCACCCGAACACAGACACCATTTGAGTCTTGTTGAGCTTATATGTCTGACTTATTTTTAATTTACACAGTTAACAGGATAAATGAGATTACAAGTCAGAAAAACAATGTAGACGCCTCATGTATTGATAGATGGACTACCACCTTTTTGTTAAGGTCTGCGGAGAATGCAGACCAGCTGTAGTGAGTAGGACCCAAATGTGCATGTGTGAAAGTAGGCAGAGTGTAACAAGAGGTGAGCCGTGAACTGAAGACAAAAGCTGACAAAAAATTAGGAAAACACACTGGGCCTAAGAAACATTGGCATAAGGTGAAAAGACACAGGAACATAAGCAGATGCTCTGACAAGGAACAAGGTGAGACAGAAAGTATATATATATATATATATATATATATATATATATATATATATACACACACACACAGCAAGTGGAGATAACTGGGGAAAGCCAGACACAAGTGCACTAAATCAAAGGAGACAAGACAAAGGAAGCAAAACTGAACACAAAGAACAAGAGACACACAGTCCAAGAATAAAACAGGAAGTGAGATAACTGAACAGGGGAGGACATAAATACATAAATAAACTAAATACACTGGATGGAACACTGAGGGAGAACTAAACTCCAAAGCAAATGAGAGCTAGGAGCAAAACTAAACACACTAAAGAATACATGAAGTAAATATAAACATTAAACACACCAGGAATTACAAAGAATAATTAAATAAACCAGAAAGTCCAAAAGCTCAAATGCTTGGTTAAATTTTTGACTGTAAATTAGTTGTTTGTTGTGTACATTTTTTTTTTGTCAACTAAAACTCCATGTGTAATCTTTCACTTCTCTGGACTTCTTTGAAAAGATCAAATCTCCAAACAGTAATTTAATTGTGACCTTGGAAAGGAAATACAAAACAGACACACACCTAATGTTTGATATTTGTATATAAAGATTATTATGTGACTATTTAAAGGCTTCTGCAGATGGTTTTTGAACTGCATCAACTTGCATGAGACATTCTTTGAAGCCATAGATACCAAATCATTATACTGATAGCAACTGGATTCTAAGAGTTTCTGTAAATAGACATTAGCTTAGGTGATGGGTCTTGGATTGAACCTTTTTTTTCGTGGTTGTAACAAGCAGAGATGTCAGTATTTCTGGTGGTTAGCACCATTGCCTCACAGCAAGAAGGGCCTTTCTGTGTGGTGTTTGCATGTTCTCCCCATATCTGCATGGGTTCTCTCAAGGTGCTCTGGCTTCCTCCCACAGTCCAAAGGCCTGCATGGGGTTAGGTTAATTAGAGTTTCTAATTAGAGTTTCTAATTAATGCTCAGGTAGGCTGTGGTGTTCAAACAATGCTCAGATGGTACCAAAGGATGTAAAATGTGCCTACTACCAGCAGCAGGCTTTTTCCCATTTTGTGCTCAGAGAACTGCAGCTCACAGGATATTTTCTCTTTCTTCTTGGTAAACCTTAGTGATAGTTGGGTGGGGAAAATCACACTAGATCAGCACTTTGTGAAATACTCGGACCAGCCCATCTGCCACAACAACCATGCCACTTTCTAAGTCATTTAAATCACCTTCCCAATTCTAATGTTTGGTTTGAACTTCAGCAGGACATCTTGACCATATCTAGATGCCTAAATGTATTAAGTTGCTGAACTGTGGTTGACTGATTTGGTAGATTTGGGTTAACAAGCAACTGAAAAAGTGCTCCAGGTATTTGACTGTGAATCAATAATCACATGTCAATAATCTTTATCTATAATCACAGAATGTGTAACGTATGCACTATGAAGGTAGGGGATGGTGTGTAAAAGAAAAATAGCAAGTAAACAAGTATTAACATGTTACTGACAAACAAATCAGCAACATCCATCAGAGTTCTTACCCAGTTCTTCACAAACTCACCACAACTGCTCATCTTTTGCATCACACTTGTCTTTCGGGCTTTCAATATAGTAATAAAGTTCCAGATTTCAAAATAACAAAAATAACAGATTAACAGAGGCAAAATAAAATGCTGAGTGCTAACATTAAGAATGATTTTATTTAAAAAAAAAAAAAAAAAAAAGATAAAATGAACAACAAATGGCCACTTGAGCTAAATTTTGGACAAGTTTGTGAGGAACCGGAGGGATGTAGGAATGTGATGTGATAAGAAGAGTAACACACACACACACAGAAACCGCTTTTATTATATTAGGAAGATATGGAAAAAAGCCACAAAACCAGGTAAGAAATGACTCTGCATTTCTTAGCAAGCTGACTCAGACTGTATAAAATAAGATTAAGCAACATTTCCAAAGGTGTGTGGATCTTGTCTCATTGTATCTCTGCTTACACACCACAATTTCTGTTCTTTCCTACACTTTTTTCAGTTTCAGTCATTCTGTCCTTCTTCTCTTTTCACCTCAACAATGTCCTCACACCCTCAGATAAAAACGTAGTCAGCAAAAAGGCCTTTGGGAGTTTGTAGGAAAACCAGTCCTCATCTTTCATCTTCCCATCCTGGTCCCTGTTCTCCGTCTTTCAAGTCTCTCCCCTCCTCATCCACTGTTTCATTTTCTTCTCCTCCTCCCTTTCTTTCTCTCCCCTAGCCACTTTCTCTTCCATCTTTCTCGCTGTCCCTCCCACCAACTATCTCCAGGATTATCGATTTAGCGTAGGCCGTGATTGAGTCTCACTGGGTGTAATGTGGGCCCTAAGGTGTCTTCTGAATGGAGAGCATCATGAGTTATGGACTAACTATAGTCACTCTTCCACAACACCTGAATCACAGACACGATTTTATCTACACACACACACACACACACACACACACACACACAAAGAAACGGCTTTCTTCAATGCAAACCAATGTTTGTGTATCCAAACAAGGACATGCACATTGATCATACTGAGTTTTACACACACACACACACACACACACACGAGGCTCACAGTAGACATATCTTAATTTCTGCAGAGGTGTAAATTAAAGATGTCATTTTATAACCTCTTGAGCTTTCTCTTATACTCATTTGCGTTCAGAGAGATTGCATCCAGCTGTGATACCACTCTTTTTTTCCCCTGCTTTCTTTGCAGCGCAGTCATATCACACATACTTGTCCAATATTGGATCAGTGATTCACCAGCACAAAACAGCCACATATATATATATATATATATATATATATATATATATATATATATATATATATATATATATATATATATATAAAATATACAAGTTAATACGCAAGAGAGAATACACTAATAATGTTATCAATGGGTAAAAAATAAGCAACGGTTTTACTCACCATTAAAACAGAAGAGGATAACAAGCAATATCAGTTAGAGCTGTACTGTGTTATAGACGCAGCTTTTCCAGAAGCTTAGCAGCAGCGAGTGTGAGGCATTGGCCTGTCTCTGTTCAGAAACACAGCAGGAGAAGTAAATTACTAAAAGTCACTTAACTCAAGAGCTGTACTTGTGACATTTGAACTGTTGTGTTTTGAACTACGTTATATTTTTACAATAGCCGTAGATATTATAAAAGATGAACATAACCATCACAACATCACCAGATAGTTAGTTTAGTCTCTTTATAAAGCCCCGAGCTGAATATTTCTGCTCTCGCCATGCTGGTGTGTTGAAACATGGCATGACAAGCTGGATAATCTTCCTCTAATAACAACCATAATTTACCAAGGTAACTCCATGTTTCAATTAATGTGACCTGAAACAAGTGATTGAACTCATATAGTCATCAGAACCCTGTTTCCTGGGGTCAAAGAGCGAGGGAGCCAAGAGTCATTTTTCCCCAAAGACTTCTGTACAAACAAAGGTCTTTTTGGTCCAGAAAAGTCACCCCATGTTGGCGGTTAGAAAAAATGCAGGTTTAAGACAGTTCCACTTTTATTATACTTTTCAGACCTGGAAGCTACACTTATCTTTTATACAGTCTAGGATTTCTAGATCTGTATTGTTCAGGGGAAAATATTTCAATTTTTATTACACTACATAGATGTATATTGAATTTCAGGTCAAAATTATCCAAAACACTCAGTCAACCAAAAGTAACACTATTATACTGTGTACTGGAACTCAAATTGCATTGAAACTAGTGTCTAACAAGAGTTCTACCTCAACAATCAGCTGTGGAAATGTACTATAGAGAGAGACGACAACTTAAAGAAAAAACCAACACAAGTGTAATGGTAAGGTGGCGTACAAAAACAGCATCAGTGTGGTTGGTACTGCAAGTCTTTGGGGTATTGCCATGGTGGGAGAGACCTCTCCCTTCAGAGTAGACATGTTTCATCTTAGAGAAAAGATGATCACTCAGAATGCATTGTAGTGCTTTGTAGTGACCCTTTGCTCTAAGGTGGGGGTTGGCCTAAACCACGGCAGGAAAATGCCCCCCCCCACAACCTAACAGAGCCCACGGATCTGTTAACAGTACAGGTCAAGCATTCAGTTTTTATTATTATAATTTATCACTTATCTTTATTATACATTATTATAACAGCCTGGGAAAAAGAAGTCAAAATTTCACTTGCTCCAGTTCTGAATGTGTTCAGTGATGTTAAAGCAAATATAAAAGAGTGGATGGACTACAGAAAGGACCTAAACGCTTTTTCCTTCACAGATGAAAACTGTAGTAGCTTCAGCAGCGCTGCACATTTATTCAACAGCTGCAGTTAAACAGAGGTTTGATGTATGTGTTATTGTTTCCCATGTATGCTTTACTTCACAAAAACTTACCTTTCGCTGTCACCCACTCTGAAGAGAAGGACTTTTCCCACAGCTTAGTAAATATGGCATGCATTTTTGAGAGTGAATTAGTATGAAGTAAAAACATTCACTGTTTTGTGTTTTGTTTGCTTGGATTGTTTTATCTGAGTCAGACAGGATTACAGTCTGTATGGTGTATACAGTTGTAAACCCCATAAATGCAGTTTTATGATTTAAGACACAAAGCTGTTTATAACCTGATGCATGGCCTGATTAAACATAGCAGTATTAATTAATTAATAATATATCTATTATAGACTAACACTCACACTAACTCAAGTACAATTTGCTGATCGCTTTTGACTTTTATAATAGGACAACAAGTACCATACTGTAATGCAGAGCACATTACAGTATGGTACTTTTATCAAAAGAAGTGAGGAATGCAGTGACCATATGATGGCTTCCAGTAGTAAGTTAGCAAAGAGTTTCTTTGATATTTGTGCAATGAGATATTGCAGCACATGATAAAAATGAAAGTGGTGGAAATGTATAAATGTAAAGAACTGAATACATAAGTTTGTTGCAATAATAGAACTTGGTAGTTCCAAAATGATTACGAGTCCTACCAGTCATTCTTAAAGAGATATTTCCCACAGGACTCTGAAAGGTCTTATAGACCCAAACATATTTCCAGTAGAGCAGGGAAAAAATGGCTTATAGGATTTGAAAAAGGTGAAAATCCTTGAGGGCTTTTTGAATAGGGCAGCCTGTGGTATAATATTAATGCAAAAACATACAGTACTACTTCAGGAATGTGGTATTAGAACTACAGCGCTGTGAAAAAGTATTTATCCCTTTCTTGATTTTTTTTTGTACATATTTGTCACACATGTTTTAGCTCAAACAAATTTTAATATCAGACACAGATAACCTGAGTGAATACAAAATGAGCTTTTTAAATGGTGATTTCAAGAACCTAACTAAACCTACCTGACCCTGTGTGAAAAAAATAATTGCCCTTTAAACCTAATTGACTAGTTGTGCCACCTTTGGCAGCAAGAACTGCAGTCAAACAATTATGATAACTGGCAATGAGTCTTTCACATCACTGTGGAGGAGTTTTGGCCAACTCTTCTGGCACATTGGCGGGTTTTCAAGCATGAACGGCCTGTTTAAGGTCATGCCAAAACATCTCAGTCAGATTTAAGTCCAGATTTTGACTAGGCCACTCCAAAACCTTGTTTATTTTAAGCCATTTGGGGGTAGACTTGCTGATGTGTTTGCAATCATTGTCCTGCTGCAACAAATGCACTTGAGCTTCAGGGCATGAAGTGATGGCCGAACGTACTCCGTCAGGATTTTCTGGTACAGAGGAGAAGTCATGGTTCCATCAAATAAAGCAAGTCATCCAGGTCCTGAAGCAGCAAAGCAATAGTGGACCATCACACTACCACCACCATGTTTGACTCTTAGTTTGATGTTCTTTTTATGAAATGCTGTTTTTGTCATAATACAGAAGGGTGGCAGGCAGGATTTGGACCCAAATGCAGGATTCCTGAGACAGAATGTAATTCAAAGGCAGCTGTTTTGAAGAACTTTATCCAAATTTAAAAAAAATAAAAAATACCAACAAAGGAGTCAGCCAAGCTGGCACTAATAATCTAACTGGAAATCCCAAGAGGATGTGGAACAGGGAAAACACACTACCAAGTGGGGACGAAGCAACAGAGAGCAGAGGAAGACTCGGGCAATATATACACACAGCAGGTAATCAGGGGGATGGGAAACACCAGGGCACACACCTGAAACTCATTTGGGAAACAAGACCAAGGAAGCAAAACTAAACACAGCCCACAAGGGATGAGAAACTATCAAAATAAATCAGGACGCAAATAACAGACTTAAACATCTGAACTCAACCAAAGACAAAAAGGTAAACAAACACAGAGACAAGACTGACTTCACACCAGAGATGCTAAGGATAAAACACAGAGACTAGACTAGGACAGACTGCACATGAAAGGGAACTAACACTGTAAAACAAGGAACCAAGGACAGGAAGTAGAGAAACAGAAGCACTAGGGAATTATATTATACTCAGAGGACTAGAAATAAAACCAGAGCATACTGTACTGTAAAATCTGTGGTACAATCAGGTGAACAGCCCAAATCATCACAGGGTCTTACCACCGGGATTTACTACAGGAACATGTGGCAGAGTACAGTCCCTGAATGCCACAGCAAAATATGTCACAACAATATTATTTACCACAGAAATGTATGCAGGAGCACTGGCTATGAGTGCCACCGCAGTCACATGGTGACGTTATTGCTGTAAAGGTTGATGTGGTTATGTTTCGAACACTCTGCGTCCTTGTTACAGTCACTCTGATAATATTTACCTGCTCTAAACGAATCGATTAAAGCAGCTCTTATTGGTTTGGCTTTTCATCGTCCTGGCAACAGAGGCAGGCAGCCCACTCTGATGGGCGCGTGTTGCTGCCAGTAGGTCGCTATCAACGACTATCAATGAACTCGGCTCATTTTCCCCACTCGTTGCAGTGGTCCTGAAACAGATCCCTCCTCAGGCGCTCCATCACCTCCCAGTTTATAAACGGGATCAGAAGAGAAAAGAAAATAACATCTTGGGTCACCAGTCTTTTGATTATTCCTTTTAAGCACACGCTTAGGGTTTCATTAATAACACCTGTGTGGTGCCGAAGTTTCTTCGCTGAAGCCCCTGTTGTGGATTTTTTTCTTTTCAGTGTGTAATGATTTTATGTGTAATCTAAAGAAATCAGTTTGAATTCTAAAATGTGGCTTGTTGATGCGTTTACTGTGTTTTGTTTGTCTGTTTGATGGCTTGGCAAATAAGCACTCAGCCTGTAACTGTAATCACTTCAGTGTTTCAAGAGTGGTCAGCCAAGCCCACTCCAAAGCACAGATGCTCTGTGCAAACTGATGGACATATTTTCTTTAAAGGCCTCTGCGCATGGTGCATTGTTACTTAAAAAAAAAATAATTATAAAAGAAAATGAAGAGCAAGTTTCTCTTAAAATGAACAGGTATGTGTTACTGAGAGAAGTCAGCAGCAGGATCAGCTCATTATAAATATGAAACCTCTACCTGGTCTTGCACCTGAATTAGCAGTATTGATTTCAGGAGTAGTTCGACCTGACTTCTTCACATAATTTATCAAACTTCCAGGGACACCACATGTATTATTGACGTTAGTTTGGGAGTCTATAATAAGTCTGCACAACTGACTAAAAAGGTATTTGTGTTAGCGTGAGTCAGTTGTATTTGCTGTTGCTTTCTTAATGTATGTTTGCTTTTATCCATGCATTAACCCCCCCCCTCCCCCAACATCCTATACTTGCCCCAAAAGCAAGATGCTCATTGTAATTCGTGAATCCTATTAGGATTGGCCCCAGAGTCGGCCTCTGCTTAGCAAATAAATAATGGTAATGATGATGATCCCTCATCTTGTCACTGGGGCTCTCCCCTGGGGGCTCTGCAGTGCAGGTGGAGGGAGCCTCTCCTGGCCTAATTGGTTTCAACCCTGCAGTCTTCTCTCCAGCCTTTGCTCCCTCCCTCCTCTCTCTCTCTCTATGGGCCTCAGGAGCCACCCGGTAAACTTGTCTTTCTCTTTTCTAACGTGTGTGTGCGAGTGAGTGACTGTTTGTGTCATCACCATCTTTAATTTATTCTTGCACTAGCATGAAATCACATATAAATCAGCACATTCTGTCTTACTGTTTCTTGCTCATCTATGTAGAGTACTGTGTAACATTCTGCCAATATTTTGCCACAGTCTTCCCCTGCGGTGTCTGCTGGCAGGGAGTGGATATACGCACCTTGAATTGCTTAATGGTGCCAGACAGAAGACTGTATCTGTCTCTGTATCTGTCTGGCGAGTCCATAACTCTGACCCTTGCCCCGCAATGAGCCTATCTCACTCATCACCTACCTCATTACATTTCCACTTTAAAAAAAAAAAAGACTCCATTTTGTATCTCACACGATTGCAAAGTCATTGTGAATGTATGAGTAACGGAGATTAATAATCATACAAATCAGATTGGATAATTGAATTTTGGCGCCTCAGTGAAAAATGAAAAGAAATAAAAGCTGTGTTATTCTGCAACAGTTATTAAAAGAATCATGTCAGGGTTTTTAATCTAACGCTTCACAGGTGCTGTCAGGAAATCCGAGATTTGAAACAAATTCACGCTGCTGCACGCACACTTACACACAGCTGTATGTCACAAAAAGAGAGACAGCTCGAGAGGGTATGGAAACTTTCTAAATATAAATACAGTCCCTAAGCTTTGTGAGAGGCCTAAAATGTTGTTTTGTTGCTATGAGATCTGGGAAAAGAAGCAGCATTAGCAGTGGCCCATGGAAGAGACTTTCTGAAACATTTCTCTAAAAATCAATACCTTCTCTGCTAGGCAAAGAGGATCTCTAATATAGTTTTATGTTATTATTTTTCCTCACATTGCTACATTTCTCGGCGGCTGGCGGAGGGAGGATACATTTTCTCTTCGACTGGATGGTAAATGTGATTCTGAATGTGGTGGTTCAATGGGATGATGCAGAGCCTGCACTCTTAAAACAGGGGTGCATCACTTTCTCCACACCCAGAGGTGCAGTTTGACACCTCGCGGAGTTATATTACTTTTTTAACGCTGTATAATGCTGCTCCAACACGTGTCGCAAATGACACATCACACATTCAAAGAGGTTTCCTTTATTAGAGGAAATCAGCAAGCTGTGCCTGGCCTAAAACTGCGCCCCTGGGTGTGATACGTAACACCTCAGAATCACAAATTAAGGAGAGAAAATTGAAAGAACTTTTTGATCAGTACATTTAATGCACAGTAATAATGCTGACTTAATTAATTCAATTAAGTTGTTGCACAAGTACAAATCAGTTTGATACTATAAAAGTAAATGTCTTATTGAAACCAGACTATTCCTTCCAGCTGCTCTGTGTGCTTATTTTATATCACAGCTCATAAACATGAAAAATAAGACACTTCCCACAGATAAGGGTGGGATTTGGTTGTCTGTACATCTTCAAAACTGTTATTAACAATAAGAGCACCCTGACTCCCTGTGGGGCGTCATGTTGGTTTGGTGAGAATTTCGGCAAGACTGACTCTATGTCCAGTGCAACAGGGACCTCTGTTGGGTAAAATTGTCATTACATGGTAACTGTGTCACAATACAGTGTAATCTGATGTGTTACATACACTGCTGTATATACTGGCTTAAAATTCCTCATCTTGTGAAGCTCTTTTGGCTCATCGAATGCAAACCCAAGCTGCTGATGCTCACTGCTAGCTGCCAAATGATTGAAGTCACAGGGGAAACACACATTTCCAAACTTTATGTTTCCAATTTCAACAAGTAGTCTAACAGTCAGAAGGGCCGTTTAAATGTTTACACTGTGTTTCATAGCATCATAGCAAATCAATCTGATAATCATGCTACACCCTTGAAAGATCAAAATAAGCAAGTAAATCTTTCTTGAGATACAGACATAAGTCATAGATAGATAGATAGATAGATAGATAGATAGATAGATAGATAGATAGATAGATAGATAGATAGATAGATAGATAGATAGATAGATAGATAGATAGATAGATAGATAGATAGATAGATAGATAGATAGATAGAAACTCACACACAAATATCTAAAATCATCCATCCCCTCATATCCACAAACATCTTGGCAGCCTTCCTCCATCCTGCCTGTCTGTAGTGGCAGGGTCAGAGGGTCGTGGATGACAACATGGCAGCTATGGTAGCCCATCTTCCACACAGTCACTCCAGTCCAATACAGCATGAAGCAGAGGCCGCTTCCCAAGGGGAAGTGACCCGTGTCTGAAGGGGTGCTCTGTTGTCCAATCAGAAGACTGCTGAAGCCTGGCAGTGCTACCTGCTCGGGCCATGCAGCTGCTTTCCTCTGACAGATGACAGAGCAGGAAGGAGGCGTGACCAAGCAACTCATCATCTGCATCTAAACATGGTGGTCAAGTGTGTGACAGAGAGGAAACCAGGTAAGCAGAGAGGCAGTGAATGAGAAAATCAGTCTTATCCAGAGAAGCACATAATAAAAATTTAAAAAAGAAAAAAGCACAGACATTAAAGCAAGTATTCTTTATTAAGCATTATCAGAAGAAAAGACGGCAGGTAGAGGTGTATGAAAAAAATGAGCAGGTGTTTACCCATCTGTCTTTCTGTCTAGGTGGCCTGTTAGTTACATTGTTCACTACTTACATGTTCACTACTAAAAAATCGCTTCAGACCAACATATACCTTGCCTTTCATTCCTCATCCCCAACAATCCCCACAGTGTTTCGTTCAGCTAATTACACCGCACTCAGAGTATCTATAGATAAAAGCTCTGCATTCTTCTGAAGATCTGGAAATGTTTCTGCTTCATTATTGTCTCTCATTTGTTCCCCAGACATGTGAGGAAATTGAATGCATTCTTACCTTTGCTAAGAATGACACTGATAACGATGCATTTGTGATAACAAATACTGCACCTTTTCCCAGAATCAACCCTTTGTGTCTTTCTTCTTCCTCACACATTGAATCTGCATAACGTGATGGAACACACTCAAATTATGCTCATTCATTGTTCATTCAGTGTTGAACGGGTAACTAATGGAAAGAAGCACTCACGTGCTTGCAGGTTTGGTCCTGTTAATTATGTTTCCAACTTTCGACATATATGTGGGGGCTGTCATTGTATTCCCCAGTTGGTTTCTTTGTGTTTATGTTCTAAGGCTTTCGCAGTTTTAGTTTTGCTGTTTAGTTTCTGTTTGTGGTTATAGGGTGTTTATACTCTTTATTTCATTTTATTTCTGCCTCTGCAGTGTTTTTCCCATGACTTGTTAAGTTTCATCTCTGTGTTTGGTGGCCTCGTGTTTTGGTTACTTCCTGTTTTACTTTGAGAGTCCTCATCTCTCGTGCCCTTGTATTCAGTTTTACTTCCCTTGTCTCATCCCCTGCAGTTAAGTTCAGCTCTGTTTGATCACACTTTAATCACACTCTGGATCTTGTTCTGACATATGGCCTAGAAACTGAACATTTAAAAGTATTCCCTGAAAACTCTCTTTTGTCTAATCATTTCTTAATAAAGTATCTTACCCTTCATCACTGATTGAAGAAAATGAGAACCCCAGGTTTCTTTTCAGCACTGTAGCCAGGCTGAGTCAGAGCTCTGTTGATCCGAGTGTTACTTTAACCTTAACTGGTAATGACTTCATGAATTTCTTCACAAATAAAATTTTAACCATTAGAGAAAAAATATTGATAACCATTTTACAGACGTATCATTATGTACAGCTACTTTCAATACTACTGGTATTTGTTTAGACTCTTTCTCTCCGATTGAGCTTTCTGAAGTAACTTCAATAGTTACTCCCTCCAAACTATCAGCGTGTCTTTTAGACCTCATTCCTACAAGACAACTCAAAGAAGTCCTACCATTAGTTAATGCTTCAATCTAAAATATGATCAGTCTATCTCTATTATGGGTTATGTACCACAAGCCTTTAAGGTGGGAGTAATTAAACTATTACTTAAAAAGCCATCACTTGCTCCAATGATCTCTTTAATAGCTCTTCAGAGTGGAACCAGCCCCCAGTTTGGATTTAGAAATCAGACACCCTCTTTACTTATAAGATTAAGTTTAAAACTTAGCCTTGTTGATAAAGCTTATAATTAGGGCTGGAACCTGGACTTTCTCTGTATTATTGTTAAGTAGCTTGAGGTGCTTGTTGTTGCGATTTGGTGCTATATAAATAAAACTGAATTGAATTGAATTTAAATGAAATGAATTGGCTTTTTGTTCCCTTGCTCCGTGTTCCTTTTGATTTCCTGTGTTTTTCCTTGTTTCTGTTTTATGGACCTTGTTTATGGTGCTTTTGGTCTACCTGCCTCATTTAAACAAAGGCTGCTTTTTGGCTTATTCAATCCTGTCCTTCGAGTCTGCATTTTGGGGTCCTTGTTTTCAACATGTCAGATTTATTCACACAGACAGTGAGGAAATATGTACCTTTTCTTTCAAAAAGGTTTGTTTTTGCCAAAGAATATTCAGTGGAGTAGTCATGCTTAATTTCCCATTTTACATTTTAACATTTGTACATTTAACATTGTCAGTAGAAACAATGTTAGAGCAGCAGCACTGCTATTGTAAAAAATTAGCAAAAACATGATTCTGATAGTAATATCAAATTCCTCCTGGGAGTGTTCAGCGACAACCAGCACAAAACAGAAAAAAAATCATAAAAGACAATTTTACAGTAAACCGGGGCAAAAGGTTTATTTAAAAAAGCAGCTTTGCTTTGCTTCGTTTTTTTAAATTAATATTAATTTTGATAGTAATTCAGGTACTAGTTCAGCTACTATACAGTTAGAACAATCTGTGAAGGGAAACGTAACACAGCACAGAAGCCATGTGAGAAAAAAACAATGGAAAACAAAATCACTGCAATCTTGAGAAAGTGAATTATAGATACAAAATGAGTGAGTGAGTGGGGGCCTAATTTTTAGAGGCATTTCCCTTTTTGTTAGACAGAGCCTGTCACTACTGTTGTTAAGTGTCATCATGAAATACTATTTAAATACTATTTTTGAGATAGTACAGTAGTGGTCAGAAGTTTCCATACTGCTCCATATAAATATAAGTTATTCAGATGTGTCATCACTTTGCCGAGATCTGGAAGAAGATCCAAACTGTCACCCTCAGATGAGAGGAAGGCTCAAGCCTGCCATGGACTGGAAATTGCTGGAACACCAGCATCACTGTCCACAGTGAAGCCAGTTTTACATCACCATAGACTGAGAGGATGCTGACCAAGAAGGAGGCCCCTGCTCCAAAATCAACACCTTCAAGCTCAACTGAAATTTGCAGCTGCCCACATGGACAAGCCAGATGCCTTTGGGACAAATGTTTTATGGTCAGATGAGACAAAGACTGAGGTATGTTTGACTGAGTAAAGGTGCGGCTTTCAAACTTAAGAACACTGTCCCAACTGTCAAGCATGGTGGTGGCAGCACCATGCTCTGGGGCTGTTTAGCTGCCAGTGGTACTGGTACATTGCACAAAGTGGATGAAATAATTTAGAAGGGGGACTACCTCCAAACTTTTTAATTCAGTTCAAATAAAGAGCTAACTGGGTGGCCCAACAGGAGCATGATCCCAAACACACATCAAAACTGTTGTTGGAATGAATAAAGCAGGCTAACATTAAGCTTTTGGAATGGCCTTCCCAAAGACCTGACCTCGACCCTATTGAAAATGCATGGACTACGCACAGGAAACCAACCAGTTTAAATGAACGCACAAATAATCGGTCGCCCCTTCTGCATCTGTAACAAAGCACAAAAAAAGGAACAAACAGCATCTGAAAGAGAAAAACAAAAGTGGGAACAAGCACACAATCGTGCTTTATTGCTTTGCGTGTGTGTGTGTGTGTGTGTGTGTGTGTGTGTGTGTGTGTGTGTGTGTGTGTGTGTGTGTGTGTGTGCCCAAGACAGACAGAGAAGGACCCAGAAGACCCAGACACACAGCACCCCAGGAGCACTGAAGAACGGAAGCCACACATCCCAGTGACATTTACATCCCCACCAGACGCTGGCCAAGCCATGAACAGGGCCCCAAGCACCCAAGAATTGCTCAGCACTCGGCCCCCACCCTTCCCCTCTATGGGCTGAAGAGGCCCAAGCCACCTGGATCACAACTCCCCAGGCAGCGGGACTACAACCATACCGAAACATCCAGCCACACACCCCAAACCACAAAGCACCCACAGCCAAGGGAGCGGGCAGCAACGACCTTCGGGGAGTGGCATACCCCTGATCCCCCACAGTCATGTCCTACAGGGGTCAGGGTTCAGCAAGTCCCAGATGCAGGGCCAGCCGTACACACAGAAACACATACTGGCTACATACATGTACATTCACATAAATGCACACACAGGCCACTTACGCACACAGACACACACAGACACACACACAAAGAAAAAAATGAATACACAAAGAAACGCACCCATCCATAGTGACATCCTACCCCCCACCCCCCTCTGAATGAGGGGAAAAAGAGCTGCCCACAGAGCCAGCAGTGACCCCGGGTTGTAGCCACCAGCCAGCCCTTCAGGGACTCTAAGCAGTCCAGTGAAAAACTCTCTTTTTCACTTGATGTAACTCGTAAGGGAAAAAAGACATTTCCAACATGTTGCCTGTGATAGCAGGCACAGCACTGACAAATTTCTGAAATTTGTAGACCATGTTTTCCTTGAGTGTGTGTTGGTTTATGCATGAAGTGTCTTTTCAATAACAAATCTGCTGAGAGCATGGAACAATTGTAAGCAGAAATTAATCTGCCATTCAATATTTGAGCATGTGCCTTGACAGATGAAATGCAAAACAATCCTCAATAGCAAGCCAGAACAGAAATGTGGAGGTAAAACATGTTTGGAGCTTGTAAGAGGATTTGTGTTACATTTTAGCAAATAGTACAGCAAATTGTACAGTGTCAGTTATTAATTATTAAACAGTATACCACTGCTTTTTTCCCCCTGTGCCATCCAGAGCAAATCCACTTTTGCTGAATTGAACTGAAGTATGAAATCTGCTGGAGGAATGAACACAATTCTTCGAAAAGGTATTTCCTCTTTTGGTGTTCTGATGGTGGCTGTGGAGAGCACTATCTGGCACTTCTGTCCAAAATCTCTCACGGGTGTTCAGTTGGATTGTAATCTGGTGACTGCAAGGGGCATGGCATATGACTCACATCATTTATAACCATTAAACCATTCCCTCATGCCATATTAGTGGGAGAATTGTTATTCTTTAAGAGATCACGCCTATCAGGAAATGTTTTAATGAAGTATGAATGTGATCACTGGCCCGTCCCTCTAAGAGGACAAGTGGACCCAGACCATGCCAGCAAAATGCATCCCACAGCATAACAGAGTCATCAGATTCCCTTAATGTAAATCAGGTGTTTACCATTAAATTGTCATATATCTGTATTTCAACCTCTCATTTTTTTTACGCTTGTGACTTGGTCTGCAGCTCAGAGTAAACAGTGGTATTAGGTGCAAATATAGCGGAAACATTAACAAGAGAGTGTGTGTATGTGTGTTTGTGTGTGTGTGTGTGTGTGTGTGTGTGTGTGTGTGTGTGTGTGGGTGTGTGCGTGTGTGTTAACCTGGTCTTTCTTCAGAGTGATTTGGCCCATCTATCTGTTGCCAACAAAGGAGCGAGTCACCTTGTACACCCTCTCTCCCGCTCGCACACGAATGATGTAGTTGGCAGGGATGAATCCTGTTCTCTCTCCAACCTTCCCCTGGTGGAGCAAAAGCTTTGACAGTGAGGTATACTACAGCTCGAGGGTCTAATTTAGATTACTCAGATGCCTCTGTTTAAACATGGACGTATCAACTAGTGAGGCTTTGAGATCTGAAGACCTGTGAGACTGACAAAAATAGTGCGATGGATGCTGACCAGCTGTTAAGGAAAACAGTGCTTGTGAAATGTTTTTCTATCTGGAAAAAAAGATGTGAGATTCACAAAGTCAAGCCACATCTCATCAGAGTCAATTTGCCTTGCAAATTAGGAGTCTCTGTAGTTAATTATATCACTTAGCAATTTCCTAAAACATATCTTCTTGGGCAACTATTGAAGCTAATTTTCCATTCTGAAAAACTGAAAACAAGGGGCAGCAAATGTTACTATACTCTGGTCTCATGGTACACATTTGCTCAACAACCGCATAAATATTGAAAACAACCTTTTTAAGGAGCCAACAGCAGTTGGACCCCCTCCGGAACATAAAATCATCATAATTGTTCTGGCTCAAAAAAGATCATCATCTAATGGCATAAATCCCAGACCTCGATAATGACCAAAATCTAATTAATGGATCTTCATGCCATCTGGCTCGGTGGCTCTCGATAAAATTTCACACCTTTTGGAGAGCGGACGGGGTCGAAAACATCACTTGATCATGATTACAGCGAAATATGTTGTGTGAGCAGAATTTTAAAAAAAAGAAATCTGGGACTCACCTTCCATCATTCCTCATTGGAGTCATCTATCACTGTGATGCAGTCGCCGGCACTTAAGAACAAATAAGACACAAGTATTTTGGGAATATTCAGATATCATTGACATAAGCAAGTAGGACAGCCTGGCAGAAAAGCAGCAATTAGGATACAGATCAAAGGAGAAAAGTTGTGGAGGAGCTTACTGAACGTCCAGATCATCTTTTTCTATGGCCTTGAAGCGATAGAGAGCCAGATAGTAGTGAGACTGCCTCAAAACACCGACCCTCCCCTGCAGAAGCTTTTTACTCTGAAAACACACAAAATTTAACACCAACCTCTGTCTTTGACAATGGTAATTATCACTGCTGTCATTGATTCTGTCATCTTGTGCATCCGCATTTTCAGACCTTGTCATCTGCGGGAACTTTATCTCCTCTTTTGTCCCCTTCTGGCTTTGCTACTTTGTAACACAACAAAAATCAGAAGAACAAAGAAGGTGTTAACTTGCTGACTGCATTTCCATTGCCATGCCAAATATCTTGATGATATTCTAAAAATAATGACAAGAAATTGTCCCGGGCAGACTGAAATATGATGCGCCATTGTTGTGTGTCTGCATTTCCTGAAGCTAAAGGCTTTTATTCAGCATAATCTCACCTCTTCCACCTTCTTCATCCTCTTGCTTAGGCTGGGACTCATCTTCCTCAGTTATCATCATCTGAATTTGGGTACAACAATGCTAGCACAGCTGGCTTTGTGCTGTATGATTAACAGGTTTTAGTGTATCCATACTTACGTTCTTCTTGTCCTCTGATCCTTTCTTGCGCGCTTTGTTGGCCGTGATCACTCCGATTCGCAGTGTCTCAAACACAGGGTCAGTGCGGTTTGACTGCGCTGCCAAACAAATGATGGCAGTCATTAAACAAGCAGATAACATTATAATGTAAGGGCTGGTTTAAACTGACTCAGAGCCTAGGGAGGCTCAAGAAATAGGGCTCTTGATGGCCTGTTGTGTTCCCACTATCTGATGTATCAGTGCTGTAAAAGGCACTGGTTATTCTCTGAGTATATTCCTGCCTCAGTAGTGTTAAATTTGTTGTAAATTTGTAAAAACAAACAGATGAATGAAACACAAAGCACCGTACTTGTAAGAGTTATTTCTGAGGAACTACGGCTATGTTGAAGCAAACTTCTGTTAAAAGGCTAACAGTCCAGGTTTGGCATTTGGTTTTAATGAGGCATTTATCTTAGTGCAACAATATGTGCAAGTGGGACTTACAAAAGGGCAGCAGCTGTGAGACTGTGACATTCTGCTGACTGCTGTACAGAGGAGAACTGTAGGCTCTTCTGAAGCCTGGAGGCTGCAAAAGCACGTGACAAGAGGGGGAGAGGAGTATAAGCTACACTCTAAATATATGGGGGAAAAAAACTCAGTGCACTTTTACATTCATGCCACCAGCACTCTGTATCTTACAATTTTACCAAAACACCTCTGGAACTCCACGTATGACCAGCAGTGGTGGCGAATGCTGGTTTTGCAGTTCTTACATCGCAGTGCAAACTTGTTGTTTACTGAAGAGAAAAGCAAAATGAAGCCAAGTTATATCAGAAAAAACTATGTTTTCAATTTAAAATGGGCTGCATTTTTATTTAAGTCCATTTTTGCATGAAACAAAAGTAGGTACCCACAAACAATCATGCGAGTGCAGACATCATAAAATTTTGGTTTCTTGCAGTAGTGGTCCTTAAATATGTGAGGTCTGTCATTGACTGGTTTGACTGGTTCTGGGGGAGGAAGTTCCTCTTTCCCTTTCTCTTCTACCTCTTCATCATAGATGAAATATAGCTGAAAATAAGGAGGATGAAAATCTCTACAGAGAAGACTAAAATAGTTGGCATGTGCACCAACTGCACTGCAAGGTTTGACACGAAGCACTGCCTTAAAAAAAAAACAGATGTGGATAATGATATGTTTAATTTTATCTGCTTACACATATATCTACACTATCTGAAAGGTCTAATTGATACTCTTTGGGGATTCCACCACTTTGTTCTCTTTATTCAACCCAAACGGTCTCAGTGTCCTGAACCACCCACAGCCTGACAGATTTAAACA
Source organism: Pterophyllum scalare (assembly GCA_024447675.2). Taxonomy (NCBI): domain Eukaryota; kingdom Metazoa; phylum Chordata; class Actinopteri; order Cichliformes; family Cichlidae; genus Pterophyllum; species Pterophyllum scalare. The sequence continues at coordinate 28,063 of JAMQGT020012705.1, read as the reverse complement.
AGAGTGATTCTATTAATACTGCACTCTGAGTCACATGGAGCCAGTCTGGACATCATACAAACTGCATCATATCAGTCAGAGCCAGATCTATGAATAATAACTTCAATGTTGAGACTTCTCCGTGTCTTTGTTTTTTCATTTTTACTGGGATAAAATTCATGAATTTGATGGGTGGTTTTGCATGTTATGGACTTTTTGTCACAAAGCACAGATGGGACAAATAGAAAGGACTTAGATCTCAAAATAGCCATCAGCAGACATGGACGACATTCCCAGTCAAATGTATTAAAGTACAGTCAAAAACACAACCATAAAGTGTCTGTCTTTCGCTAAGACACACACACATTCACAAGTCTTCGTACGCATGCACACCATGCCTGCCAGACAGAACTCTCAAAGGCTGACGGGATTAGAGAAGCCCTGCGGCCATCAAGCTGTGGATTTACACAGTAATAACTGGTAATACCAGGGATGGTTCACACATTACAGTGTCACTGCACTGCACTCTATTTAGCTGCCAGAATCCTGAACAAACCTACCACAATGCCTCTGTCAGCTGAGAGCTGACTTATTCAGACTCATTTTGGCAATTAGCCAAATGCAACACCAGGCACGGGAAGAGGTGATGCAATATCCGTCATTCATACTATATCGGGTGAAAAAGTGTGAGTGCTGAAAGGAAAGTAGGCTAGATGAATCAAATGAAGACCACTTCATCTATATTTTCTCCCACTTAATTGTACATAGGCAGTTGTATTTGTCAAGATATGGGCTCCTACTCTATCCCACATTCAGTAAAAATCTATCCCAGCTGTCACAGGGTGAGAGGCGGGGTACACCCTGTGCAGGTCGCCAGCCTGTCGCAGGGCTAACACAGAGAGACACACAACCACTCACACTCACGTTCACAGTCACACCTATGTGCAATTCAGAATCACCAACTAACCTAACCCCAGCACCTACATGTCTTTGGACTGTGGGAGGAATTGTTTTTTTTTAAATTACTATCTCACAATCTTCAAAGTGCAATAGTACAAGAGGCAAAACAGAAAATATGCTCAACCTTTTAGATTATTGATGCAGTCTTGTAGTGAAACAATGTTTCATATAAACCATCCACATATGAAGAATTACAAATGTGAACAGTATAAACTTTATTTCAATCTTTTTTTCCCCATCAAACACATAAAGTTGGTGTGAGTATATAGGAACGTGTCAAGCTAGATTACTGATTTAATTTGCAGGACAAACTTACGAGTCAATTATTCTGCTGCCTTTACTTTGTACCTCACTTTAAAGAATAAATAAAATTGGGGGGGAAAAAAACCTATGAGTCAAAATGAGCCATGATGTCTTCAGTGGATGAGGTTTCCTGACTGGACCAGTAGATGGCACTGTAGACAGAAAATACACAAGCATCATGGCTGGAGCTGCTGAGGCAGATGAAGTGAAGAGTTGTGAAGTGACCTCTGAAGGTGTAATAATAATAATTTTCCATCCACCAACACCTTACAATAGTCTCCTCAGCGTGTGTGGCACAGCCTTGGTTTTCAGCAAACAAACTGGAGCTATTGCCAATGTGCAGATCACTCTGAGGTCTGTTCTGGAGAGGCAAATTCATCTAAAGGCCACTATATGGCCCGTTTATCTACAGATGCCTTTGAGAGTTTTCCCCTTTTCAGGCTGGGGGCTCAAACAAGAAAACCTTCAGTCACTAAATGCTCAGCAAGTGTTAGTAAGGAGCTTAGAAAAGCTGGTGGAGGAGCGCTCATCTGATAACACACATAAAAACTGTTTACTGACCGTGAAACTTCTTACAGTGACGTGGTTCTCACTGCTGTCTCTCTGTTGACTCCCAAATGTTTTCTAATGCTCTGTTCATCACTCTTTACATTCTCAACTTTCCAAATGGGGTTCCAACAGGTGGGAAATTTGGATGAGTAATGCCGGCAGGCCCACCAGGCCCAGCCCTGAATCTGTATGTGTGTCCATGTGAGATGTTTGGAACAGCTGAGAACTTAAGTGGTAAAAAAAAATAAAAAAATCTGAAGTTCTGCAAGAAAGTGATGCATTTCTGGAAATTCAGGGAATGTACATTTTCATAAAGAACTTCTGAGCTCAAGTTTTGTCAGAATTGAATTCTTATACAATACACATGATATGATACAATATATTTAAGTTTGCTAGTGAGATTGTGATTATGGACTCTGCCTCTCTGCTGTGTTTTCATGTATACAGCAGATATATGATGTTAATAAATTACAGGAACACGAGTCAAGGACATCATACATTATCTTAGTAGATATGAGGGAAGAGTCATGGTGTCACCATCACACCCACTTGATCCCAGCAAGGAGACCTTTGTTGAATTTTACTCCCCCCCCGCACTGTCCTCACTGTTTCACAATCACACATATTTCACATGCAAAAAGAAAGGTCAAATGATTTCTATGCAACTCTACTCTACTACACAGAAACTGCTGACCTCTACTTAAATTCACCCAGAGACAGCAAACATTCCTGCAGCAGATTTCTCTTCAGTTTCAGTGAAACCAGACTAAAAGCCGCCTGTGTTTATGCACGATTCACAGCTTCGTGCCATGTAAATAAAAGAATTTCACGATTTTGTGTTTATTTTTCAAAAAGTAAAGGTGAATTCTGGAAGAGCTGTAAAGCACTTGATGACTTGAATTATGTCTTTGTAAGCAACTTGTGTAGCAAATAGTGAGTTTAGTTGCTGGGAGCCAAAAATAGGAACCAGAAGGCAAGATTAGAAACTGTAAGCAAAAGGTGGGAGATACACCAAATGAACTCTTACAAAGACAGAATTACTAACTTTATTTTTCATGCTTTAAGCTGAATCCCTTTGTTTTTGGTCTTGGGTTCGACTCCCCTGTGGGGCTCTTGACAACAACCACAAAAAAATAAAATAAAATAAAAAACTTTTTAGTTTTGCTTGCATCTCTAATGTACTGTAAAGTACTGTAGTTACAGATAGATTTGAACCAGGTAAAAACACTAAAAAGGTCACTTGTAGTAAAATTAGTTGATTTGATGTGTTGGGGGATAGAATGCCTTTATTTATACAGAATGTACAATGAGACTTGGAGATAACAATCACACGCTCATTGAATTTAAGGTCCTCGTGAACACGAGCGGAGTACAAGCCACCTGGTGTTGACAGCTGCATTAAAAAAAAGTGAAGCATCTCAGATCAGATGGACACAAATCTGAGAGATTATATCGGCTGTAAAGGAAAGGCAGATGAATCTGTCAACAGAATAAGAGAATATTCATTATGTGGAGGTAAAATGACTGTGTGGATTGTACAAGAAACTGTACAAAAATTAAACATTAGCTGGCTTGTTAGATTTCTCCATCATGTAGATGAATTCAAAGTTTGAGGATGATGTGATGTGATGCCCTTTGTAATAGTTCACAGTAAGTGATAGAAAAACCCCAAAGAACAATTGTGAAGTCCTCTCGTCTGCTCTCTTGTATTTATCAACACTACGATATTACATGTAATTAGTACTACTAGTAGCTATGACTTACAGTTGTATGTTTTTTCCAGTGTACTGCAGACAAATCCCTCAGATTTGGATCAATCTGGCAGAACACCTCATCATGACCCTAAAATTGTATAAAAAGTTGAAGCAGGGATGGAAAGTAAAAGTGCAACAACACAGTGAAGCAGGACAGCAGGACCTAGATACGGCTGCTGTGGGAAGCCCTGAAGCTCCTTCAACTTCTTCATCCCAAACAATGCAAGTGAATAAGGATGTCAGACAAGGAGGAAATATGTGCCCGCGAAGCAATTTACCTTCAGCTCATCTCTGACTGAAGAGCTTCTCAGAGGCAGACCTTCAGTCCAAGACTTGGCCAAGTGCAGGATCTTAACTCCAGGAGCCTCGGGACAGGGCGGTCAGCAGGACGGCAGTGTAAAAGCAATAAAGCAGCTCGCTGACCTGAAAAACACCTTTCACAGTTCATTCACAGCCTAACTAAAAAGTAGGTTCTCTTTTTTTCAACACCGTAACTCATGTACACCTTCATAAAGAACAAAATTGCCAAACATTTGCTGTACCTTCTCGTTTTACTTTTGTGCCTTTGTTTTGTTCTTGTTCCCATTTTCAGGCAGTGAAAGGAAATGGCCAAAGGACGATGATGCGACAACGAAGTTGACTAAAATGGTTTTCACTATGCTGAGTGTTGTCACAGAGAAAATGAGTTTTATTCTATCACAACCCAGTCACCAAATTGCTCCCAACTCTTCCAAGTTATGTGGAGCAGACCAAATGATTCCCTTTGAGTTGCTCAGGGAGAACTTTGGCAAATCAGGCTGAGTCTAAGTAGCTCCTTTGGCGAGGCACACTGTGGGGTGATCAGTGCCTCATACCTCACACCTCATACCATAGCACCCAAATACACGGAGGCATGTGAGAATTTTTGATGAGGTTACCTCTATTCTGTTTGAAGCCATAAAATCCTCAGTGGATGGTGCAGTTCTCAGTTTTATGAATTTATAGAATTACGGAAGAAAAATTAAGTCCATCCCATTCCAAACCAGGAAGCGGACCCAGTTGTCAGGCTGTTGTCTGGGAACAAACGCTTCAGTAAGCAGATCTCTTCCCCTCTGGACTGATATTGAACAAGATGATTTCCCATTAGAGGGAATCACCCCATCTTCTTATTCACATTTCATCAGTTTGAAGAAAGTAAGAAGAAGGAACATGAGAAGATTTTACCACAGGATGAGACAAAAATGAGTTGCTTTTCCCATGAAGACATCCAACAACAATTGACTCTTTTTTTCTGAATGAATTTGCTGAAGATGAGTTTTGCTTGGTTTTCTGTCTGGATCTCTATCAAATAAGTCCTTTAGCAGTGATGCTTCGGCGGTATGCTAATGATGATATGGTACATGTTTGTTTGGATGCTACAGCTATTTGATTTACTTTATCTTTACCTCCAACCCTGAGGACCAGAATCCAAATAAAATGAGTTGTTACCCTTACAGACCTTAAATTATGTCCTGATGATGGTTCTAGATGAATGTGCATGTCAATAAATGAGGATTTCATTGTTTTAGCACTAGAGTCATACAACCCAACACTATCACAGCACACAACTGGCATAAAAATAAAAAAAAACATGAAAGTGGAAGTTCACAGATGCTTCCCATCCAACAATAATGCTTGAGAGGATCTGTCAGGAGGAATGCTTTGGACTGTTCTAATTCAGATTTAAAAGACTGTAGAGACTTACCTAACAACTCTCAAAGCTGTAATTTAAAGGGGCTCCTACAAACTACTAAAATTACGGTACGAGTATTTTTGCTAATGAGTTTTGAGTTTCTGAATGGAAATATTCAGAAAACTCCCTTTTCTTTGTCAGTGTTATTGAATTTTGAATTCATCATCACAGAAAAAGGATGCAGTTTTCTCAGCAGCATGCATCCATGGGAACACACCTAAGGGATGGTTCAAGTTCACGTCTGAAAACACGAGAAAATCCGTGTGTAAAGAACATACAAAAGATTTAACGGTTCACACCCTACACAACTCCAATTTTCTTATTTATTGCATCTAATAGTGTGTGACGTTTCCAGCACACCTGATGAAGAGCAGGTGTGCTGCTCTTCACCATGTGTTGTTCTCGCGATGTGACCTTTGGGTGTCAACTCTAAAAGAGAGTAGCAAAAGTCTTGAACCGCCTTCATCTGTAGACAGTTTGTAGACTGATGGGCACCCAGATCTTTAGAAATGCTTTTGTAGCTTCCTCTAATGTGCTTTCAATGTTGCAAGCAAGGCATGGTTCATGCCAACTATCCATCTTCTGCCTGTGGTTTTCAGGGTCATGGCGGGGCTAGAGCCTACCCCAGCTGTCGGAGTGAGAGGTAGAATACACCCTGGACAGGTTGCCAGCCTGTTGCAATTTTGTTTCTTGAGAGGAGCGGACTTAGTAATCAGTACTTGTCAGTAACCAGAATTTGAATACCTCTAATTCTAGGTGAGGGCATCTCTCCAACAAGCACTTGCAATGTCTTCACCTGACTCTAGGTAGCTTTTGGAAAAGTCATAAGAACAGAGGTTTTAAATATCAAGGTATTCAACACAAACATGAAAAAAAAAAACACTATATGGGAAAGAGTACCAGGGCATGTACACACCACATCCTCAGGAGCTGCTTCTTGGTGTACAGGTTTTGTGCTGATGCAAATGCCAGAGGACAGCTGAAACTCCGCAGTCATTGAGTCAGCAGAGCCTTGGTCACCATTACAGTGTGCTCCTCAGGATTCGGTGACCCTGCTCTGTAACTTCCACTTTGCAAAAACACCACTTACAGCTGATTGTGGAAGGATTGTGTCTTAGGAGGGAAGAAATTTTATGAACTGACTTGTTGTGCAATGGCAGCATCCTATTACAGTCCCATGCTCTAATTTTTTGAGCACTTTATAAAGACCCATTCTTTTACAAATGTCTGTAAAGACAGACTGCATGTCTAGGTGCTATTTTATACATCTGAATTCCAGGATTAAGAGGTGTAGCCCAAAAGTTTTCACTTAATATTACAAGTAAAATTACTCAGGTTTACGCACTTATTGGCCAATAAAGCCAATTCTGATTGGGCAGAAAATTTTAGGCATGACAGTAGAGGATTGTTCGAATATGGTTGTTACTGCTGCGAGGCTACAAACTCACACATGGAAACTGGATACATCTTCTACCAGGCAGGAGAGAAGACTGATCAACACAATTTGGGTATGTGAACAGCTACAACATGTGGAGCAAAAAAATACTTTTGCAGAACATTAATTGTTCTACCTCTACAGGTAAACAGTGAAACAGTCAGCTTCAGTAAATCCATACAACAAACCACATGACACAGCATGTTTTCATAGATTTTTTTTCTTCACTTTTATAATTTTTAAAAACAAACAAAAAATAACAGATTAAATAAAATTTACAGTAGACATATGCAATCATTGTGCACTTTTACTACTTCTTCTGATACGTTCTGCACAGCTGTCAACGAAAAAACGCAAACACAATGAGGTGTCAGGGTGGAGCTCGGGGACCTGGGGCAGCTGTGGGAGAGAGGAGGGGACAAAAGAAGTGAGGTAGAGGGCACTAAGGAGAAAAAAAAAACAAATGATGGGAAGAGGAGCAGGGATGAAGAGGGAAGGAGTATAAAGGATAAAGAAGGCAGGCCTAAACTTTTGTCACTCGGGGGGGGGGGAGAAAAGAATCACCGAATATATAGATTTCTTTTATTCCTTACATCACTTATATAAATATATTGAACCCCAAAAAACAAAAAAAAAGAAAGAAAGAAAAACTTCTGAGGAAAAAAACAAAACAAAAAACAAAAACAGCGCAACACAGAAACCCACAACAGCAGTAAGGCAAACAGAAAGCAAGAGAGGAGAGAGCAGTGACAGAATACATGAGAGGAACAGAGGAGCAGAGAAAGATAGGAAGCGGTCTGAGACATGGCAAGCGGGGGGGAAGCAGAGTGCGCGCAACTGTGCCGTATGAAAATGTATAAATATGTGAGATAAAGAGACGACTGTGTGACGGAGAGTTGAGGAAGGTGAAAAAGCGCTGGCAGAAATAAACAAAAAGAGAAAGGGTCAAAGAGCAGAGGGGGGAGGAAGAGGAGGAAAAGGTTTGACTGAGGTCGACTGTCCAGTGTGTTTTTATGTGCTACGTGACCCTGTTGCCTGCACTTGTGTTTTGGTTGTGTGTGGTTTTGTATAATGGCGGCACACATTCCACGGCAACAGTAAACACATGCTCTACGTGTCTTGTGTGCTCTTCTGCTATATAAATACAAAACAAAAACAATGAATAAAAACAACAAAATCATATTTGCAACCAAACACCAGCCACCTCATGATTCACACCCTCTTCCCTTTATATACATTTGACACATCATTTAAATCAAGTTTTTTTTATTTATTTATTTTTTAAACTGTACACTAAGGGCAGTCCCCCTCAGTCCTCCTCCCTTTTCCACCACTCCACCAAGTGTCTCTCTTTCTGTTCTTGTCTCTCTTTAACCTTCTTTCCTCCCCCCTCTCTTTTTCCTCTCACTGAGAACTGGCTCTCTCCAGCACACGCAGGTCATAGTTCTTTTTGGCGGCCCTCAGTTTGAAGAGGCTGGCCCCGCTGTTGTTATGTTTGAAGGAAGCACTCTGGGCAGCCATGGTGTTGGGGAACACTGCCACTACTGTGTAGAGGTGAGCTGGGTCATTTCCATCGGCCTTTGCTCCCCCAGCTCCCATGCTAACCCCTGGGCCTGCTGTTGCTCCGGGCCCAGGATGCCCAGCACCAGGACAGGGGCCACAGCCTCCTGCTCCTCCTCGGCCTCCTTGGGGCTCCTTCAGCCACTGGATCTTGGCACCACACAGTGACAGCTGGTTAAAGAGCTTTTCAGCCTCTGGACGTGTAATCCCCTCTGGAAGGTCTGTCACCTCAAGGACTCGACTCACCACTGAACAGGGAGATGAAACACGGAGAGGCAGAGAGAGGCATAACATGTTAGGCAGGACAGATTTTACAAAATTGTATCTTAACCACCTGTTTCAGACATGCTCTGTGTTCATGGCCCTGATGCCAAAGGGACACTCCAATAGAAATATAATTAATAAACTGCACTAGAAAAAACAGTGCAGCAAACAGGTCACAATACTTGTTGATTTTTTTTTAATGTAATGAACTCCATATTATGTGAGTAAACAAAGAACATGGGAATATGAGCTACCAAGAATAAAGAAGGCTCTGCACACGCTTTGCTTTCCTCTAGGATTTTCTCTTTACACTTTCAACTAAGTAAAACACTTTCCCAGGCATATAATGCTCACCTTAGATAACAAAAGAAGATTCTGTAAACCCTTCTTCATACAAGTCTCATACACGTTTAAAAGCAGATTCTCAGGTTTAATAAAAATACAAAGAGAGGATGTTTAAAATGCAAATTCCAAACAAGTTAGATTTACAAAGACAGCATACCAAATGTTGAAACTCAGCTTTTCTTGTTTTGTTTTTTGTTTTGTTTTTTTCTGTTTGAAGTTACGCCATTTAAAAAAAAAATTATTATTTTTTTTTATACCAGTAGAAAATGAAATGACACTTGCCCATTTATGCCGGTCTGTGACACACATTTCTGACTTACCTACATCAGTGGTGCCAAGATCTGTTGATGCAGATTTGAGTGTTTGTTTTTTCCCTCGTGCACCATGTTTCATTACTCCTTGACCCTGAACACAACAGATATGATGCTCATATCAGGATGCAGTAACAACGCAGGACACTAGATGGGGGTATAAGTAATCACTTAGAGCCTTGAAAACATTTCCCCAAACTGCACATTTAGTGGGCAGTGGAAGTGTCAACAGCAGAGAGAGAAAATGATGGCTCACTGTATTTCAAATGTCTCAAACTGCACATGCTTTAAAATGAAGAGTTTTGATTTGAAAACATCATTATCAGTTAATACCCTAATCATTAAGTTACAATTCAAAACGAAGGCTTGTCATTACTAACCTGATGGGAACTGTAGGAGGACTGACCATGCATGAGAGGTGGAGGACAAAGGCTATACTGGAGGGGCTGCCCCAAAAGAGAGTAGCGACCATCACCTGTACAATTTAAATCATAAACTAAAATTAAAACCTCAGCAGAAGATTGGAAACCATACTGTATCCCATATTACAAACATATGTAACACCTGTCAAGCTACATTGAGTTATAATAAAAATATACTAGACACACACTATATTGCCAAAAGTATTCGCTTGCCTGCCTTCACACACATATGAACTTGAATGACATCCCTTCTTAGTCAACAGGGTTTAATATGATACTGGCTCACCCTATGCAGCTGTAACAGCTTCAACTCTTCTGAGAAGACTTTCCACAAGGCTTAGGAGTGTGTTTATTGGAATTTTTGCCTATTCTTCCAGAAGCGCATTTATGAGATCAGACACAGATGTTGGCCTCGCTTGCACTCTCCACTCGAATTCATCCCAAAGGTGTTCTTAAGGGTTGCAGTCAGGCCAGTCAGAGTTCTTCCACACCAAACTCGCTCATCCATGTCTTTATGGACCTGCTTTGTGCACTGGTGTGCAGTCATGTTGGAACAGGAAGGGGCCACCCCCAAACTGTACCCACAAAGTCGGGATTATGAAATTGTTCAAAATGTCTTGGTATGCTGAAGCATTATGAATTCCTTTCACTGGAACCAAGGGGCTGAGCCCAACTCCTGGTGAACAACCCCACAGCACAACCCCCCCCCCGCCCCCCAAAACACCAAAATGAAATCAGACAAGTACTCCATGGTAACAACCAACCCCAGACTTGTCCATCGGATTGCCAGACAGAGAAGAGTGATTCGGCACTCCAGAGAACACATCTCCATTGCTCTAGTGTCCAGTGGCAGCGTGCTTCACACCACCGCATCCGACACTTTGCATTGCGCTTGGCGTGTCGAGAGCTTCATGGGATGGGTTTCCCTGGATGAGCAGCTGCATTCAAGCCTCGCATCACCAAGGTTACTGTGTGTGTGTTTTTTCACTGTGCCAGTCTGCGCAATAATGGCAGCAGCAAAAGTTGGGAGAAAGTGGCAGAGTCCCATGTATGATACCGAGACAGATAGAAGCTAGTGTCTTGTCGTGGATGATGGCAAAATGTGTGGAATACTTCTCAAGGGGGAAAAAAAAACACTCCCACCTCAAAGTCCACCTGAGACGCGCACACAAGGAGGCTATGGAAAGCACTCTGAGCCTATGACGTAACCTGGCATGCACCTCTCGAGAAATCTAACTACACATCAGGTCCACGCAGCCCGGAACGATTGTGATTGGCCAGTTCAGCACTGATGAGTCCTCTTGTCCAGTTCCGGCTACTTTTCACAGCAGGAATAATAATCAAAGCATCAATATAAGGACTCACAAATGTCAGCAAATTCCTGGAGGGAGACTGCTGAAATTATCGGAATGGACGTGAGGGAATGAACAAAGTCAGGAAAAAAAAAACACATGACTACCAAGGAAGGGAAAAGTTCCAGCATTTTTTTGTTTCTGTTCATCGGCACCGCAGATAAAACACCAGCACACAACCACAAGGTAATTAACACCTGTAATGTAGCTCAATGTAAAATCCCAAACTATTATAACCTTGCTACACAGTGTTCTTGAGCTAATCTGAAGGCCACATAAAGTTTGGGGGTCTTTGATTGGATCTTCAGGAAGTTGGTCACTTCAGTATCAGCAACACTTCGTAGCTGAGATCCTGTCATTCCCAGTCACTTCCACTTTGTTAGAATACCACTAACAGTAGCTAGTAGCAAGGAGGTTTCACAAATGCACTTGTTGCACAGGTAGCATCCCATCATGGTGCCCTATTCAGTGAGCTGAGTGTGAACCATTCTTTCACAAATGTTTGTAGAAGCAGTCTGTGTGTCTAGATCCTCGGTTTTATATACCTGTGGCCATGGAAGTGACTGAAACCGATGAATTACATGATTTGAATGGGTGAGCGAATAGTTTGGCAATATAATGTATATACTAAGTGCACAGAAGTTAAAGAAACATCGTTTTACTGTGTCTGGTAGTGCTAAACCCTAAGATCAGAGAAAATTGTTTAAAAACTAATTGCATAAGACCTAAACTATTTCTATTTTGCTGTTCCCAGATGAACATGATTATAACAAAAATAGGCAAAGACTAAAGAATCTCGCTATTTTTAGAAAGCTAACAGCACTGCTGAAAAAATATGCAATGACCTAATGTTAGACACTGGATAAGACAAATACTGTTCCAATACTTTTGAAGGGGACTGTATACAATCAAGGATGAAAATAAAAGATTGGAAAAGATTTAGGGATGTTTTTTGAAGTTCGGGGGATGTGAACCTAAATATACACAATATACACCAAATACACTAACATACAATAGTCAAAATAGAGATAATAGTTATAATAGTAATAGTAACAATAGCTATAATGGAACTGGCAAATGACTAAAATTTGGCAGCAGTTAAATAGAAACAACCCCCTAAATCCATTATCTATGGGTCAAGTGACGACTACAATATTCATTATACAATATAAATGCAATAAAGATGTTTACAGTGGTGATGCATTACAGGCTGATGCAAGAGCCTGCTTGTACATGTAATCGTACATTTCAAACAGTAAAATTAGGTCAGAGGACAGGGATGAGATAAAGTCACGCATGCATGTAGAAAGTCTGACCCGGTGGCATGATGCCAGTCATGTGAATTTGCTGAGGTAAGGTGATCATTTGTTCGCTGGTTTGGGGCCAAAAGCCACCTGACATGGTTTAGAGGGTCACTGATGCAACTCGTGAAAGAGCACAAACCTAACAGAGGTTAAAAACACAGCTGGACTTTGAGTGTGCAATACAAGAAAAATCCTGTTTTTACCAACCCTTATTCTCACAGTTTTGGCCATCAAGTCAAACTGTTATGAAAACATCTGAAATTAGCTAAAAGCTGAGATTAAGGAAAACATAGAATTTTATTTACTGTTCATGTTGGTCACTTAAATGGCTAATAAGCAAACCTTGACGGTAGCATGAACAGTCCATTACACCCTTGGAGAACTAAGTGATTTCATAATAGATTGACATGATGTGTCACAATCATTTCAGAGTGTGTACAGGCCAAAAGATAAGGTTTTAGGCAGCAGATGATAAGATGGTAAGGAGTAAAGGGCAAACTATGTTTTGTTTTTAACTGATGGTATAAATGTAATAAGATATAGCATTGATTCCACAGTAGAGGTATATGACCCCTTGGTTATGGGTCTCTGAACCCCAATGAAGCGAACTGAGACCCAGTGCTCTAAACAACTGATCTGGAGAGGAAAACCTTCTCAAATGTCACCTATAAAGATTTCAATTTATACCACTCATGTACTTACTTTGAATGGTAGGACAGAAACACACTTAACATGGTAAAACTATACTATTGCCTGACTATTGCTGACAAGTCCAGACTTTTATGGGTGCACAAAGCTGTTGAGAAGACTACGAATAGGCAACATTGACCACCTACAGAAATCTCATTTGTGACTTACTTCTCTGTAGGGAGCTATCCTGACATGATGTTTAATTGAGTATTTCAGCATATACTGTAGATACTTTTTTCTAATTTGCGCCTGCAGCTGGAGACCTGCAATAGTTTTTCTGCAGGACTTTATTCATAAACAGTAAATCTCGGCGTTAGGTATCTGTTTATGTATTTGAACCTTCATGCATACCTTGAGCTGGTCCTCCTGCCCGGGGAAACTGGGAAATAAGGGGTAATGGTCCCAGGCCTGGACAGACACTGTTGACGCTGCCAGAGGGAGATGGGGTGGGAGATTGAGTGGGGGAGGCCAGGGAGCTCGTCAGCTGAGTACTAGCCTGGAAAAAAATGGAAAAAAGAGCAAAAAATAAGGAAAATGAAAACATTATCCTGATTAAGTGATATACTTTTCAGATCAACATCTTTACTCACTCGTCTAATTTAAAAGACATCCTGAGCTAAACACCTGTTACAGAGAATCATAGATCACATCTCTGGGGTGGACATGTCAATGAAAAGCTCAATAAATGTACATGTGTGTGTGAGTTGCAGCCTGAATTACAACGCTTTCACCCTGATCAAGAAGGCCCTCGTGCATGTGTGCACCTGTGGAGTGTTGTCAGGTTTGTAGAGCTCTCCTGGCTTGCTTGGCCTTTGCTCTATACTGTAGTACTTGCATGGGTTCCACTGGACAAGAGGGGGGTTCTGGGAAGGCTGGGGTCCATTGGGAACACTGAGCTGCATGACCATCACCCCAGGCCCAGGAGGCGGTACCCCTGAGAGAGCATAAACCATCAGACACATGTTTAGCATATATAGATCTATTGTGAAATACCTTTCACCCCTTTTCAAAGATAAATATCTGATTCAGCACAAATGCAGATTTAGAAAAGCTAGCCTTTAAGAGTGACAACTGAGCAATTCCAACACTTTAAACTACCCTACTTTGCTTATGTAAGTCTATATATTATATATTAAATTATATGCAGACAACTAGAATTAACTGTGTTCACCCATGAGTGAGAGCTATTATATAAACAGATAAAAGGATAATCTAATTTTTAAAAAAAGCACTTACAATAATATGACACATAGGAGAAATTAAAACCATCCAAAATGTAGTATATTAACTAACATTCAAGATATGTTTACATCTGTAAACCAGCATTATATCATTTGTTTGGATACTTTTTATAAAACTAAGGAAAGTGGCACAGAGAACTGAATAATTAAAAAAATAATTTGTCTTATCATTATTTTTCCACTGTAAGTACTCGAATTTGCCTGAATTCATACAGAATAAAATAGATTGAGCACCTTAGCATTATTCAGGGTTCACACACCTTTCCCAGGGTCAAATTCAAGCATGTTTTAAGCACTTTCAAGATCCATTTTCAAAATTTTCCAGCACATTAACAATGTGACACATATTTATACAAATGCATACTCAAAATTATTTCACATTTTTTAATCACATTTAAGGTATTATGCCATAAGTCACTTGACAGAAAACAATAACTACTGATAGGTAATTCTGGAAACTTTATTCTCCATATTGTGAGCAAATCCGGTTTAAAACAGCTCTTGTGTTGCTGCTGCAGTGTAATTTGGTCTAACGCAGTAACCTGAACTATCCATCAAAGTGACCAATCACATCAGGCTCCACAGAGTCAGTTTGTTCACTCACTTAAAGTTCCTCAAGACAGCGTGAACCTGCAGCATACATGCGGCTGCTGAGTTCTATACCCGCGAGTTGTTGAATTTACTTATGAGGAATGAATACCTGGGCTCGTGGAATTACATTATTTGCACAGATTATATTTTTTCTCACGCATGACTTTTGACCTAAATATAATTCCATACTTATCCATAATTGGAATTTGCAGTTTTTGCGACGCTGTCTTCGGGGGAGGGGCAGGGCCACAAACAAACTGACAGATCGCATACAGATGTGCAGGCCAGGCCCAGGCGGAGAAATTTTCATTTTTCATTCTGACTCATTTTCTTTCTCCGTCTCAAAAGCGAACTATTCGATCAGTTATTTTATTTTATTTTTATAAAAAGGCTACAATTTCAAGCAGTTTCAAGCACTATATCCAAAATTCAAGCACTTTTCAAACCTTGAAAATACAATATTAAAATCCAAGCATTTTCAAGGATTTCCAGCACCCGTACGAGCCCAGATTTTTATGTCAGTCAATTGTCAGACCTTCAGAGCATGTGGTCTATAAATGACTAATTATAACAAAAGACAGAAGCGTGATGACCTTTTAAAAAGTGTCAGGATGGATACCGGTGAAGTGGATCTTGTGTTCCTCCAGTATGCCCCTAAGCAAAATTTAAAACTATCACATACCAGTAGACGAAACTAATTAAGCAAATAAGTAGCAAATATCTTGTAAAAATCAAGAACAATCTAGAGACCTGCTGTCTCAGAGTGTAAAACTTAACTTTACTCTTTGAATATAGAAAAATAGATTTTAATTTATTCGAATCTGAACATTTACCTTAAGTAGAACCACATTCAACTTGCAAAGTTGTTGTTTTTCTCTGATTTCTCAAAATAAAAAAGTGTAGAGCTTTAAGTACACTGACTTACGTGTTGAACGTGAACCCTGTGTACCTTTATCTGAACTTTTCCCTGAATACCTTTCACCTTATTTTGTAAAGGACAGTTGCAACTATGATTAGTCAAGGTAGTGTTTTGTAGATTTAAGCACACTATGACTTCATCGGGTCAGCACTGGTATATACTCAAATATAGAAACAAACCAGACAAAACAGACAAACACAGCTTTTAGATTACTTTCTTTTAAAGAGCCTACACTTTTATAGAGCAAGGTCCAGCACTGACTATTGGTGTCACAAAAATTCCAAACATTTCCATATATCCTAAAAACTAATATTCATTATTACAATCTGCTGACATCAAGCCTCACCTGAATATTGCTGCTGCAACTGTGGAGGGTTGCAGGGGGACGGTGACTGTGTTATCTGATACTGCTCAGAGCTGGGGGGCTGCAGGTAGCCTACTGATGGACTGCAGGATAGTCATATAAAAAGAGGGAGATCACCACCATATTGTTAATGGTATTTTATGTACAAACATGATGAACATCACTGCCTGAAGCATAGCAAAAGAAATTATTTGTTACACGGTTTTTAAGATAAAATCAAGAGAAAAAAAAAAACAATTTAAACTGCTTGACTCATCAGTGTCTGAGCTTCAGGTCTAATGCACAACAGGAGGCTCTACCTATTTAACCATCTATATATCTCTATATCTATACATTTCAAGGGTATTATCAAATCCTTTGTCTGAATAGGATGGTTTCAAACATACCTTGTGCTATTCTGTTGTGTGGGTGTGATAACACTGTAGTAAACAGGCATAGGCCCCTGCACAGACTGGCTGACTGGTACCATCACCTGCTGCTGGTACTGCTGCTGCACCACCTGCTGATTTTCATTACCCACAGGTACCTAGCAAAGTGTCAAAGGTCAAGAAAAAAAGATAAAATTCAGGAACATGTAATGGTGGGTCTGATGTTCTTCTGACAAACCTAAAAGAAAAGCTAAAAGGAAATGTAATTTTGTATTTCATAGGTTGGTGAGTTAAACACTTGTTACATGTCTTTTGTCATTTACTATATTTTGGTTAAGAAGCATTTATTATATAAGCAGCATATATTCAGCGCAACTCCTTATTGGGATAGTGGTAGGTTCAGAATAACAATACATCTGCAGTTGCCTCTGAGCAGCAGCTTTTTTAATGCACAACATAAAACCCATAATTCAATGTCCATGTTAGCAGATAGCAGATTTCATAATAATATTGTGATGCCAATATGGATTGTAAATATAAGCTTTTTTTGGCTACCAACACAGGGTTCAAATGTTCTTCACATTGCCTACACACAACACAAACTACCCCGGTTAAGAGCATCAGCTTTCGGCAACTCCTCACCCAACTCTAAATAAACCAGTTGCACAAACTTGAATACTTGAATTGAGTATGGTGTGGTCAACTCAAACCCAATCCTAAAAGCCTTTTAAATTCTTCTCTGCATCAGTACAGCAAAACAAAAAGAAAAGAAAAAAAAAAGTCTACTTTCAAAGCATGTCCTTAGTGTGTTTTTAATAAGCTTGTTGCAGTTTAGGATTGTGTCAGCTACAAAATTACTGACAATGTATCCATTACTCAGTCATTTTTGATCCACTGACATAAAATGTTTCAACTGTACAGCAGATGGAGCTGTTTTACATGGATAAATAAGTCACATGTGGTTTGGATACTGGAGGGGCTGAACATTTGTGCTCAAGTGAAAAAAGACTAAGAGACAGTTCTGCAATCATAAATAGACATGATTTCCTATTGATTATTTATTAAGTTCCACAGTTTACTGAAAGCATACCTGATATGATGGCATCTGTGGGTACTGAACCATTATGCTTTGCATTTGTCCACCCATTCCAGCCCTCTGTGAATTGAGCAGACCGGGATTTTGGGGTTGCTGTACACTCATCATGCCCTGGTAACTTGGCTGCTGGCTGGGTATCATGGTCTGTAGACCTGATGGCAAAAAACCCCAAAAACAATAACAACCATTGAGACAGCAAAATATATTAAAAAGTAAATCCAAAGTATAGTAGGGAGGGAGGAAAGGGAAGGAATAATACAAGTAGCTGGACCTTTACCTTTAAAAATAAATTTAAAATCCATCTTCTCACATATAAGGCCTTGAATAACCAGGCCCCATCTTATCCTAAAGGACTTATAGTACCATATTACCATTATGGATATAAAAGTAAATACTAGGTTTTGACATGAGTGTATTTTGTATAGAGAGGAGCTATTTTGTTCTGTATTTTTAATTTAATTATTTTTTTCTGTACTTGTTTTGTTGTTTGTATAGTTTTTTTACTTTGTGGGAAGTGTATGTTGTATGTGTCTAAAATGCACTGTTATAATCTGAAGATTTGGAGACCCCAAGAAGAATAGATGCAGCATTGCAGTAGCTAATGGGGATCTTAATAAACAAAATGAAACAAAAACCCAAAAGAGCACTTTGCTCTCAGACTGCTTGCTTACTTGTGGTTCCAAGGGTATTTAAAAGTAGAATGGGCAGTAATGTGACAATGATATACTACCTCTGTCACAAACACACATTGAAACCTTTCTTCAAATTTCTTCAGCTCTCATGCCCCTCTCCTGTGGAACCAGCTTCCAGTTTGGATTTGGGAGTCAGACACCTTCTCTATTTTTAAGATTAGGCTTAAAACTTTCCTTTTTGATCAAGCTTATAGTTAGGGCTGGATCAGGTGACCCTGAATCCTCCCTTAGTTATGCTGCAATATGCCTAGGCAGCTGGGGGGTTCCTATGATGCACTGAGCATTTCTTTTTCACTCACCTCTTTTCACTCTGTGTTTATACGTCACTCTGCATTTAATCAGTTATTATTAATCTCTGGCTCTCTTTCACAGCATGTCTTTTGTCCATTCTCCCCCTTACCTCTAGGAAATACGTTGTTTCACTGTTAAGATTAAATACAGTCAAAAGTTTTGAATATAAGAAAGGAAATTTTTACAATCTAAAACATCATAGATCTGACTTATAAATCACCATCACAAAACTTACATTTCAGACCAGACAGCAGCCATATTTTGATGCAAGGTCTTTCTGACCTTCATGTTCACGAGCTATGTTGGTTTGGCAAGCTTCCATTATAATCCCAAGTCCATTAAGGTTGTCAACACTGTGTCACTTACTTAAACAAAGCCAACCTTCACAAACAACAAAATAAAGAGGCTGCCGCCTGACAGCATTTTCCAGGAAAGAAGAGAAAAAAGCTCTATATTTGTCTGAGCATATTGGACTTGGATGAACAAGCAGACACATGGTTGTGTAAATCCAACCTTTCACCTGGGAAACTTTCTGTGGCTTTTTTTTTTTTTTTTGCTGTGAAAAACATTAACAGTTCTAAAATCAAATGTACTTTATCGACATTCTATAAAAGTATATGGACAAACAATGATAGACTACAAACACACATTAACCCTATAGCCCCAAAGGCATCGGCCGTGGAACAACGTACTACAAAAAGTGCAGCCGTTCGTAGACTTCCGGCAACAAATACCATAATAGCCTTACATGGCTGTGAAGTGCAATTTCTGCGCTTTCATGAACAGTTTGAATTTTTCCGATAGGACAAATGGTCATGGAGTTACGGTAAAAAGACAGCTGATCAAAGTTCCTTTGATCAGCTGACTCAGCAGTGATAGGCTAAGTCTTAGCCAGCTCTTCATGACATGTTCAGGGCAGGAAACCGGTGCTTCTGCAGCGATCGTCCGGAGTTAAAGGGTTAAAACCTTTTGTCAAATAGTTAAATAACTGAAAAGCAAAAAACACCCAGCAGACAATCACAAAATAAATCTATCAACATTTGAGAAAAGGCTCTTTTTAACGTCCACTGGCTGCAGTTACATCTTTGCATTCCAAAATTGATTTTTTGCATACAATGTTATCTGATAATCCACAGCATATCAAAATGAACTGACCTGACTGCTGTGTTGGCTGAGGCATGGGTTGTGTGCGCTGGGTTGGGTAAGACACCTGGTGGGACATAGGCTGGGGCACACGATACTGCTGGCCTGAGCTAGGATACTGACCAGGAGGGTAGTACGAGACCTGTATCTGTGGAGAAATAACAAGCCAAAGTTCAAACAGTAAATACAGAACACTGGCCTAGACATAAAACATTTATCAGCGTATTAAACATACACACACACACACATATACATATAGATATGTATGTATGTGTAGTATTTTAGCTGTTCCTAGGACTGCACTCTTCTGGACAGAGATCTCAGATGTTGTTCCTGGAATCTGTTGAAGCCACTCTTCCAGTTTGGAGATCACTATCCCGAGTGTTCTGATTACCACAGGGAGCCCTGTTACCTTCACCTTTCACATCCTCTCTAGCTCTTCTGAGTCCTTGGTATTTATCAAGCTTCTCGTGTTCTTTCTTCTTGAAGTTGCCATCACTTGGTAATGCATTGTCTATCACTAAGGCTTTCTTCCTCTGTATGTCCAGTTGGTTACCCATCACAAGTTTGTCTGTCTGTATCTGGAAGTCCCACAGGATCTTGACATTCTCAGCCACCCATAGGAACATATCCCATTTGACCTTGGAACTTCCAGGTCACACTTGGCACAGATGTTCCTGTATACTATGCCAGCCACTTGGTTATGGCATTCCATGTATGCCTGGTCTGCTAGCATCTTGCACCCTGCTGTTATGTGCTGGATTGTCTCAGGGGCATCTCTGCACAGCCTGCATGTCCTTGGTAAATCCTGTACTTGATGGCAACTTGTGCAATTGGCTTGAAGTTGGCCTCTAGTGTTGCTCTCCACATTGAGTTCTTGATGAAGGCTCTTATGGTCCTGTTGATCTTGTATAATTCCAGGATCCATGTGTGTGGCATTGAGTCATAGTCTTTCTTGTAATCAATCCAGGCGGTGCACAGGTTGGTTATTCTAGTCTTACAGTCTTGAGTGACTGCTCTATCTACCAGTAGCTGGTGTTTTGCTCCCCTGGTATCCCTGCCAATTCCTTTCTGGGCCCCGCTCATGTCTTGTGCCACATGCCCACTCATCTTAGCTGCTATGATGCCTGACAGGAGTTTCTATGTTGTACTGAGGCAGGTTATTGGCCAGTAGTTGGATGGGACCAGTCAGGACCATCCAGCCTTCAGTCAGCCATTTTGGGTGTGTCTTAGCCTTTAGCAGCTGGTTCATTTGTGCTGCCAGGTGCTCATGGAGTGCAGTTAGTTTCTTTAGCTAGTAGGTGTGGATCATGTCAAGGCCTGGTGCTGTCCAGCTCTTGATATCTGAGACTCTTTCCTGGATGTCTGCCACTGTGATGGTCACTGTACAAAAAGGTTGCTGTGGTCTACTCTTAGAGCTACTAGCCACTGAGAATTGGTGTTGTGTGTTGCATCCTTCTCCCATTTGCTCTTCCATTACTGCTCTGTCTCTAGCCTTGGTGGGGGTGCTGTTCTCATTGTTCCCCTGCCACTGAGAGCACACCTTGGATGGTTCAGTGGAGAAAATCTGGTTTATTCTCCTGGCAGACCTCTTCAGGCAATTACCCAAGGCTGTGAGTCTTTGTTTGGCAGTTTCTAAGGTATGGACAACTTGTTGTATTTCTTAGGCACCCCTTTCTTCATCACCCCTTTCTGCAACTCTGGTAGGTGGCTAACTTCCCTCCATGCTGCCTTGATCTTAGCTTCTAGTCCTCTTTTCCATGAAGGGTACTGCTCCCTGTGACTACTGTTCATCTTATAGCCAAGCATCTCAAGGATCACTGTTGCCGTGGTATACATCAACTGATTGGTTTCAGTGATGGCCAAAGTAAGAATTGTCCGTAATGCTGCATTTGCATCTTCCAGTAGACTTTCAGAGGGTATATCACATAGTCTTGGAAGTTGGCCTCGGGAGGTCCAGGTTTCTAGCTTAGCCATGATCTTATCTTTCAGGTCAGCTGCTCTGGCATTCAACATACCGCCTTGGTGATGATGAGATCTCCCCTCCACCTGTCAACCTGGCTCCCCCCCATTTGTGTTGTACCTCATCAATCTCTGGTTGAGACAGTAGTTGCTTCTTTCGGGTCCGAGTTGTTTCGATTTGTCCATAGAAACACTCCACTACAATGCACCAATTACGCATGAGCTCTTCAGGCAGACTTCCAACAGAGTGTGGTGTATACAATCTCCACCTCATTCTGTGACTTCATTAGTATGGGGCAAATCCTCCTGTTACATACCAGTAGTCATGGAGTCTATTATTGTATGACATAGCAGTTTAATAGTGTGTCCAAAAAAAGCTATTTTGGGTTTCTTTGTGTTCAACTGTGATGACATAAAAACAAAATCAATATCAAATATTTATCAGTGTATAACAGTAGACAGAGGCGTGAGTGCTGAGCACTGAAACTTAAATAGCCCAGTTGTATAAGCTGTAAGGTAAATGTAGCAAACATAAATTCCAAATGAGACATCAGACGAACAAAACCAGAGGTAGCTGAACTTTAAGCGGATCAATAGTTTTTGCCTCCACCATTATCTGCATACATGACAATATTCAACCTATCTAGAGGCTGCAGCTGTGTCACAATTTGCACTCCTGTTACACTGTCAGACACCCACACAATGAACAATAAAGAGCATCTCTTCTTATTCTAACCAAAACTGTATGGAGATGTAAGAGTGAGGGCAACATAAGAAAGTGTGCGGGTTGATAAAAGGCATGAAAAAAAACAATGTCTGTAAAAGTCAGAGATTGAACCATAAAACAAAAGCACAAATACTCAAAGCTATTAAAGTGACAGAAAAGAGAAGGTAGGGTGCATCAGTCTAAAAAACAGGTTATATAGTAAAAAACAGAGTTCTAAGCCAGCAGTTGATTGTCCGGCACTGTGCTGGGCTGAGCGACTGTCGTGCTGGGCTAAAAATCTCACCAGATAACACAATTAGTAAGCAGGTGCAGCTATTAGCAGTAGCAAGCGGTCATCCGATAGCCAGTCTGGTATGACTACGAAAGTCACAGTCATACCGGACACAAGTCACAATCAGGTTTATTTGTGTTACTTTTCATTAATTATGTAATACTCAGGTATGATTTGCTGTGAATATCAACTACAGGCACTTTCAAACAAAGTTGACAAAAAAAATATGAAAACCAAATTTGTATCTTTAAGTAAGTCTGATATGCCTTTATCTGGCAATCCTTTGTGAAGGACCGCATACCTGTTGAGGTGGAGGGGGCTGCATGTAGCCTTGTGGAGGTGGTGCGGCCTGCATGACAGGTTGGGATGGAGGAGGTGGTGGAGGTGGAGGATGGGGGTGTCCAGTGGTGGGCTGGTATCCAGACGGAGGTGGCAAAGGCTGACCCGTAGTTGCCATAATGTAGCCAGTCTGAGGTGGGGGATGCTGCGGCAGCACTGTGGGAGAAGGTTGATAGATAGGGGGAGGCTCAGGGTTCTCACTAGAACCCTGCCGACTCAGCGTCATTTGTGTGAACTGGGGTGCCAACTCTTCTCCCTGGAGAAAATGGGAATAATGTCATTAGTAGGTGCTACAGCTAGATCAGTACCCTTTGTTGACTTTGGAGTTGCAGTTTAAGGCATTATTAAACAAAAGTGATTTCCAAAGCCCTAAATGCTTCATTAACAATAGTCTAAAATGACTGGAATTATGATTATTTAAAAGTCATTTTGGAAAACACTCCTGCCACCCATCTTTAGCAACTGTGAGATCACAGGATTAAAACCTTTTTTATCTCAGTGTAACCAGTACAAAATGACTACATTTGGCAATCTTGTACAAAACCAAGGTGATTTGCGGAGAAAAAGTCAAACATATCTCACATAAAACTCTAATTTATTTGCTTTTGAGCGCTCTGCAAAAAAAATACATCTTTGCGGAATCTAAATACAACACTACATACTTTCAGAAAGTATGACAAGAATGACTTTGGTGGCTCCTGAAAATATAAATTGGGTGTGGGCATGTATATCAATTTATTTTAAAACAAAATATAGGATTAGTTTGCGCTGCAGTTTTTATTGATTTAATCTAATGTTGTGTTATATAAAGTCATGTGAAAAACAAAAGTTTTCAAAAGGGGTCTTTAGTTGCAATAACTTGAAGGAATTTTTTTTCTGTATGACTTTCAGTCTCTCGCATCACTGGGGAGGAATTTTGATCCACTTTTCTTACAATGTTGCTTCAGTTCATTGAAGTTTTCATGTAATTGTTTAACTCTCTTAAAGTCCCTCCACAGTATTTAAATAAGGATGAGCTCTGGTCTTTCGCTGGGCCATTGCACCATGTTGATTCTTCTCTTTGTCAGCCATTCTGTTGTAAAGTTACTGCTGTGGTACGAGGTTATTTGTACTCATCTCCACTTTGGTCACATCTGTCCTAGGGACACTGTTTCAGAAGTCTTGCAGTTTGTTCAGATGTAACTTTATAAACCTACACTGTGCTTCTTTTTAGAAATAAGCAGCTTTCTCCCGGTAACACTTCCAAACAAATCATATCATCATGAACTTTAACATTTAACAAGCTAGCTGAGGCCAGTAGAGTCCGAGATGTAGCTCTTAGGATTTTTTGGATTTTGGTTTGACCCTGTGTGACATTGCTGGGATGTCCACTCCTAAAATGATTATGGCACTGGGTTAGCACACAGCTGAATCCTCAAAACAAGGAAAGTAGCAAAATGTCTGCTTTTATAGAGGTGGTCACACTTTTTGATAATCAGTTAATCAAGTGCATTTGATTATCTAGATTCTATATGATGCTACTTACACTCTTCATAATTAAGGATTTTTTCAGAAAACTGCATAGAGCCCTGTGAAAACTCTTTTTCAAATGTTTCTATGGCCTCTCCCTCACTGTAAACACAGCCAAACTCAAACTCTCCCTCTGAGTTTCTTGGCTACCCTGAGTAAAATCAGTCACTGAGAAAAGTAATGCCTGATTGGTAAAGGTAGCAAATAGCTTTCCAATGACTGTAGTTAAATACCCACCTAACATTAAGAGGAGAGTAAATGAGTTCAGGAGTTTTTAGTAGGATACAGCATTAGCCAAGTCTCAGTCTTGCTGTAGTCGATAACTGAATGAGCATAAAGAGATGAAACTATAATATGTGCCAGTACCATTGTGTACTGCTGGGGAGGAGAAACTGGCAGGAGAACCTGGGGGCAGGAAGGGCTGGAGTAGGAGACAGGCTGAGAGGGCTGCAGAGACGCCACCGGCTATATACACCAAAAAAGGGATGAAATAAAGAGGTAGAACGTAGAGAGAGTGAAGGAAGGCAGTGAAAAGAACATAGCATCAGAAGCAAATGGAAAGAAGGGAATAAACAGAAATGAAGACATAGGGAAAAATGAGGGTTAGAACACAAAGGAAAAGTTGTTAATGAGCAGACAGGATATTAATGGAAATCACGTTGTTTCTAAATATACAAATAATAAAATTATGTATATAAAATTAAATGTATTATTAAAAAAAGGAAGGGAAGGAAATTTCTACCATGAGAGATAAGATTATCAACTGTGACATTATTTGAATAACTAACACTGTCAAAGTAGGATGACAGACATTATGTCTACGTACAGACTGAAGATGTTAAATTCACTACAAGTGTTTCCATCCATTCCTCTTCAAAGAATCTCTTGGTTTTTTCTAATATGGTCAGTGGGGGGTGCAACAGGATGTACATTCATCCCAAATGCTCAGTACAAAATGACCTAGGGTTACTGCACCCTGAATGAGTTTCAGAACAATATGCACACCGTATCTAAGTATAACAGTCAGAGTTTAGAGTTCTGCACCACTCTGGAGAAGAAGTGTGGCATGCACACCTAAATAAAAGTGTTGGTTGCCATATATTAGACAATTCTAAGTTTAGATAATGTTATTTTAATTGAGATGTAGCAAGTCTTATTTGTCACTATTTCAACTTGTTTACAGTCTTTCAGTGACTGTTAGTAGGACATTGAGAAGGCTCTTTTTCCATTATAAATTCATGACGAGGGGAAAAAAATTCTCACAGATGATGTGTTGACAAGGAGAAATACTTTACTTTGTGTGATATTTAATCCTGAATCTGCACTACTGCCCTTAATTGTTAATTTCAATGAATAAATTGCACTTGTCTAACATTTTTCTATACACAGCTAAATAAGCAGTCTTTTCTTATACACAGTATGCAGGCTTCGGTAAGAATTGTTACACTAAGAATTCTGGCCAATTAAATACCTCGATGTTTTTCTTTTTTTCTGCTATACCAAAAAAACTGACTCTCAAACAAAGGTCTATACCAAACCACAAATTTTGTGTACCATTACACTCCTTTTGGTTGGTAGTGGAGATGACTTACCTGAGCAATCATGTGGTTGCTCAAAGGATGCTGTTGCGGTGTGGGCAGCAGGGCAGTCTGAGGTGGAGCCTGGGGCTGTGGCTGCTGTGGCTGTTGAGATGGACATGGAAGCAGGCTACGGCTGGACTGGGAGGCTGCAGGTGGGGGACATACATCAGGGCTGACTAGGGGAAGGCCTAGTGATTCAGAAGATGACATAATACAGGAAATAATTTTGCATTTTAATTTCTACAAAAATTTTAACCCACAAATTTTAAATTATGGCATGACACTGCATCATCACTGATTAACACCAGTGTTCTGAACTTTTCATAAACTGTGAGAGTTTCTGAAAAGGATTAGTTTGTTTGCAAGACCACTAAAGGGAAAAATAAAGTTAACCTTGCAGCAAATGTTTCTCAACTTATAGTATATTACTGATTGTTATAGCATACAAGAAATGATAAATAAGCTCTCAAACAGTTCACAAACACAAATTTGGAGAGAAATTCCTTCTGAATGGAATAAGTAGCAGTATACGATTATTAATAGACTTTAGTGTTAAAGTCCCTAAAAGGTCCTTAAACCACAAGAGTAACAGTTTGCTGCCACAAAGGAATATACCCTGAATGACTGAAAACTAATTCAAAAGCATTTTTGAAAGCTCTACTGCCAACTGCAGTAGAGCAAGTAGCTTGTCAAGTAGCTAGGAGTTACTGTGGGCACACACCTTCCTAAGACAAAATGCTTTTCCTGCTCCGACTAAAAGCCCGCATGTGAGAATGTAGATTTCTGAAATAAAAACCTTCATGGATTAATACTGTTTGAGAGAAACACTCTCGGCAAGACCAGTCAGGCTTTAGTATCATCACAAGGCTTTTCCCAAACAATATATGGGAAATTAATACACCTTTACTGACCATGAAGATGGACAGACAAAAACACCTCTACACATAAATCTTAAAGGCAAAAATTAGCACAGCAGTCAACACAGAGACTTAAAATGAAACCAAAGGAGCCCTGTCAGGAGAGTCAAACCAAACAAATGCACTGCAGCCCTGAACTTTTATAGACACTACCTGATAGAGATACACTTGGGAACAAAAATGTCCAACATAGCTGGATTGGACATTAAGTGGTATTTAACAGCCAGTTCATAGCATAAAATCTGTGTGATATCTGACTGAAACCATGTGAAAATAGCACAGGTAATGTGAATACACGCTGTGCAAGTGGGCGTCAAATTGCCTTCATTCTCCGTACTTTACCCAGGCAGCACCCTTACCCCGAGGAAGGGGGGGGGTATTTCCAACAGTGAGAATTTAAAGCAGACCATCTCTTGCTGTGTGCTACATATGAAAAAGGACAACTTCTGGCAAAGTCCAACCTAATTCAGCCCATACTGTCCAAAGGTTCAAAGGCTGTGTGAAAACAGCTGGCACATTTTGCAATGATACTGATAACTTCCCTTAAAAATGACTATAAAGAAGGCACAATCCATTACCCATGTGGGACAAGGGACCTATTGACTTAAACTGGGGTAAACACAATACTACAGTTTATTCTTAAACTACAGTGACTTTCTGTCATTCTACCATTATATTGCATTATATTTTACACAAAAAGCAGCTTACATGACTCCAAACAATACATCTCCTTATGCCGTACTTTCTTTATTTGAGGGGAATAAAATAAAATCTCTTACTTCAGATGTAAATTAGCTCATGTTTATCTTAATGGCATACTACCTAAACGCTTCTTCTCCACTTTTCTCCAATCCTTACCAGAGCGAGAGCCTTTGCAGCTTCCTTGTGAGCCTTTGTTGCTGCCAAGGCTATCCCCCCTGGTAAGGATGGAGATGCCAGAGAAGCTGCTGGCCTTAGTGACGGGTGGTCGAAGGGTGCGGTTAGAGCTGTCTGAGTCGGTGCTGCTCCAGGGCCGTGGCTCCAGGCACTTCATGTCACTGTCTGTGCTGCTTTGACGACTGCTAGATGCCCGGCTGGAGCTCTCACGGTTTCCTCTGAAGACAGAACAGGAACC